>JAGTTH010004408.1:0-54209 GCA_022606485.1 Agraylea sexmaculata | reverse complement strand
TTTATAAACCTAGCTACATTATTTTACTTTAAATCAAATTAGCAATTACCCATCAAACCACTTTGCTTCAACCGATTACGAATTGTATATGGAGCATTCTACCTAAGTGTAATTTTTATATTAATTTAAAGTAATTAATTGAATTTTGAAAAGCCTTAGATCTCTGTCTTAGACATCTCACAAAATTCCACGATAAAAAATAATTGTTATACAGTCATACGTACATCGAAAATTTCAGTTTGAAGCGATGACTATCTAAGCCACTTAATATTGATCCATTTTAAATCATCATTTTTAAAAATAAATGATGTTGGAGTTAAAATGAATTGAGTTACTCATAAAACACATATTCATGGAAAGGTCTCAGATAAACAATTAAAATGTTAACTAACATAATTTTTAAGTTATCTATAATGATAAATAATGGGTAAAGTATATTACTTATTAAAAGACTCATTTATATCGGAAGTTATTATAGTTTAGTTGAACATTCTATTTTTTAGGATATATAATCCTTGTACTTAAATCTAGCTTGTCAAAATGTAACGTAACATTTTTTATTTTTTTGTTGTTGTGTAATTTGATTTAAAATAGATCTATATCTCGTGGATTTTCTTCCATTCGCGTTTTTGTCGATGCGGCAGAAGATTGCAGAGGTTAAAAAAGTCTTAGTCAAAAACAAACAAAGATTTTAAGGCTTTCATTGCTCATCGGCTCGATGGATAACTGTGTGGCTTTAGCCTTACGAAGATTGCTGAAAAAACTTGAAAGCCACGAGGGAAAAATGGATGACCCGTCGGTGTAAATAAAACTCGACGCTTCTCTATAAAAAGTGAATCTATCTCTAGATTCAGATAAATATATCTTCGTTGAAAAAGTGTGAAAGAACCCCCGGGGAAAACAGCAATTAATCAGAGAATGGGCAGGTGAAGCTGTCGCTGAATATCTCGGCAAAACACGTGTCCAATTAATTAAGTGGATATCGATTCTTTGATAAGCAACTATAATCATTACAATATGTTAAAAATCGATTACATAAAAAGCGTGACCTTATTGGTATTTAATGAAACGACATGGCTTCTTGTAATCAATCAAGCTGATATGTTGCCTAGAAATAATAGAAGCCATAATTTTAATTACCAATCGATACAACCTCATAATAAAGGATAGTCATTACCGCCAACCAAGAAGAATCGATAAAACCTTTCATATAACATTACTTTGCCGAGTAATAATTTTACCATACCCACGAAAACTTTCTATATACAATACATTATTATATCCATTATCGCCTTATTTTAGGAAATCACATTAAATATATTCCACATACACCCTTGTTGTATCTACATTCACTTAGACAAATATTTGAAATAATACATTATTAAATTGTAATATGTTTAATCAGGAATTAAACATACACACATTTTAATTTGAAAAGAGCAAGTTTTTATCATTCATTTAGACATATATTAAGATTATTCATACATACAAGGATTGAATATGACAATAAAATAAATGCGTTCCTAGTATATAATATGTAATGACTATATTCCGTTACCAATTCAACCAATTTATTACTAGATAAAAGGTTATAAGTTCTCAAGAAATATAAGAATGAATGATAATATTTAGTATAAAAAATCTCAGCCACGAAAAGTTGAAAGCCATGTAGAAGCATTAATAATTTTGATGTATTCAAACAGTATATCAATCTCACTTTTCTTTAAAGAATTTAACAAAAAATAACGACTGATGACAGTATGCCTATAAACTTGAAATCAAATAAGAATCAGGCTGAAATCGTATAAAAAAGAGCTCAATATCGTTTTTTGTCTTCTTGAAAACTGAGGACAGTTATCTCGTTAAGGTTGGTGAGAGGTGCGAATGTGTGGTTAAAAAAAACTGAAAATTCAATTCAATTCGCAGCGTTCAACTCTATTCTAATTTTACGGGCGATGATAAATGAAAGTGGCTGGTGAAAAAAAATACTGTTTTTATTCTCGCCAATTCGAATAAGCTATTTCATTTAATGGATTATAAACAACACGTCCTTCGAGCGATAAGCACAGCTCTGCAATCGATTTCACGACGGGGGTTGGAAAAATTCAATTACCTTTGTTCGCACATCTTTGACGGGGTGGTTTCGACCTTTAAGTCTTTTGGGTTTTCGGTCACTGTTTGGTGTTCCCAATTTCTACCACCAAATACGTGACCCACTCCGGAATAATGACGAAAATTGTTTATGATAACAATAAAACGAGTCTTCGGTGTTGGCGATAGAAGAAGCCAAATTGAATTTTAAAACGCGAAAAAGTCGGCAAGCACTTTATATTTATGAAGTTCCCTTGGAGACACTGAAAGACTGAAGGAAAGAAGAGGATTGTTGATACAACGTGGATGATTTGTGATTCGAGACAGCTTCACTGAATTCAGTCCACTCTAAACCCATATACTACTAAGTGTACTTTTTAACAATTAAGCACTTCTAAAGAATTTCAATTAAATAAATTGTACGAAATAGTTCAACTGGCCAATAAGTATTTTTATTCAACCGTTTATATTTGATGGGATTTAAAGCTATGTTTGATATTTGATACGGACGTATTTTTTTATCGTCAAGCTTTAAGCGTCATTGCACAGACTCTTGAAAGAACCCATCCCTTTACTTTACGTTTGAACTTTGATAGGAATTCTATTTTAACCTTTCATCAAAGTAAAAATACTTCCGGATTTATATAACAAAACAAATAGATCAATTGTAACTATAAAAATCAGATCGTTCCCTTGAACGTAAATGCTGAAAATAATCATATATTTTCCCAGAATTTCCACTCATAGAGAATTAAAATTAAATCAAGTCTCATATTTGAAAAAATGAATTAGTAGTCATATATAAAATACATATATCTAACCTATGTGGTAAAATTAGAAATAGCTTATTGATCTCATAATATATACAGCGGTACCTCGAGATACGAATTTAATTCGTTCCGGGATCATCGTCGTATGTCAAAACAATCGTATCTCAAAGCAATTTTTCCCATACAATTCCATACAAACTGCCATTAATCCGTTCCAGTCACTAAAAAAGTCTTAGCAAAAAAATGGTTTTCTTAACCTACCACTTGTTTTTTTAATAAAAAAAATGTTTATGTACATTTTGTAAAATCGGCAATGGATAATTGGGAGGTGGATAATTAGTAATTGATTTTACGAATACATTATATTTTAATAAAATAAAGTAAATTTATAGGAGCTGATATTTAATTATTTGATCTATCTCTTATTATTAATATATTCACTAATAAAATAATGGAATCAAAAGCTTAAATTTTCTCATTAGGTTTAAATACATACTCTGCGTGTTTATGTATCTTTAGCCATTTATATGATTCACCAATTTCAGTATTAAAATTATGATTATTGCGGTAATAATTTATTACAGCTATAAATGATATCGTCTTTCATGGAATAGAAGATGGAATTCACAGAGTTCATTGGTGCGACTCGATAAATCTTGAGGGAGTTGATCTTAATGATGTAATTAGTGGATTGTATGGTATATGGGAGTTGTAGTATTCTATTAATTATGTCGTAATCAACATACCGAAGATATTTATGTTAAAACACCTTTCCCGCCCAGTGACAATTATTACCCTATAGTATTGACAAATTATTGTTTCGGTGATAAATTATAAAAAAATTAACAGTAATAACAACTAATCATCACTGGTTTTGTACGAATTCAATAAATACAAATATATTTTACTACCATTTCTATTGTGGGTTTTTCTAAAATTTACCCATAAAATTTAATTATTGTAATACAGGGTGGATTTAAACTAACTGAGAATATTTTAGGGGGTGGGACTTTTTCGAAATAGTAAAATAGTCCTATTTGACCGGCAACTAATGTAGATTCATCCATTATCTATAACACTTTTCATGTCTCTATCAATAGAATGTATTCAATCGTAAATTGTTATATGTTTTAAATAATAATTAAAACGAGTGACACGTGACAGGCAGTGTTACCAGATTGAATATGTGGCTCAGTTCCATAAAGACTTTAAGATTTAGCATTAAGATTTTTTTTGCAGTTATTACGATATTATATGCTGGAGCAGTTGATATACAGTCGTTTCTCATTCCAAGCATGTGATGTAATCTAGGAATACTTATATTATATAAGCTAGTGGGAAGTACTTTCTTGGAGCATTATTCTTCATTAGTGTTGGTCGGATAGTCTTTGTCTTGTATCTCTAAAATATGTAATGCTCTGAACAAGTTTGATGCCAGCTTGACGGTTAGGTTGCAATGCCATCCACTCAGCCAAATGAAGCACATTCATTTCCCGTTCATACCCCACTAGGACTATTACAAAAATAATATATGCGAACAGCCAACACTGATGCACAACACATAAAAGCCGCGGGAAACTAATGCGAGTGCACTTCTGAAACGAGCGTGCACGTAAGAAATTCAATTTAACCAATAGATTTATTGTTATTTGAAGTATAAGAGAATTCGGGAATGTGTATAAAAGGGGCTGTATTTGGGCCATGTCAAATATGCATCGGAGAAGACCAAGAAAGAGCCAAGAATGTAATCAGTTCAGACACCTGATGTCAAATACACAAAAATATATAACTACTTCTAACGTTTTCTATTTTTGTGTTTATTTTACAAATGTCATCATTTACTTACAGATATCAGAAATTGCCGGGTTTAAACCTAATTTTCCAGACCAACGTCCACAAAGACTCCTTTTTACACAGTGCGTATTTTTATTTCAAACAATAAAATATTTTTATGGTCAAGAGCGCAAATAATACATCCATTAAACATTAATCAAACGGTTTTTTTATAGTTTCAAACCATATGATAATTTAAAACTATATGGGGTAAATTAACCCCCAACTAACAGAATTATTATTACAATGTTTATATTAAGTATGAATTAATACAAAACATCTTATAAATTAGTGTTAGGTGTATAAAGTATATAACAACAATAAAATCTACATTAACAAAATAATTTCAAAATAAAATTCTTGAAACTAAATAAGAGTTCATTTGATTAAAACGAAATTTAAATCGAATGTTATTTTGAAATTACTTAAGTATTATTGCCTTTATTTAGTTTTGACTACCAATATATAGATAAAAATTAAAGAGTGATATAAAATGACATGCTCTTAATTTGGACTATTTTAAATAATTCTATAAATAATAATTCACTGCTTAAATTATGTCTGACTATTCTATTTGTGGATATTTTATGAAAGTAATGATAATCAATTTTTTTATTTTTTATTTGTCGGGAGTTTTTTCCCTTACTGTAGTTACCTCAGAATAAAAATAATAAAATTTCTTTTTTTACTCTATTATTTAATAATGAACTAACAATTTGCCCTTCAGAATTTAATATCATTATTTTATTTGATTGAAAGTTCATTATATATAATTGAAATATCGTTTACCAAATTGGTCTAATTGATTGTTTTTGCTACGAGATGGGGTGTTGTTTTGTCGGAATTTGTAATATGTTTTACCCTTTCTAATATCACATTCCAAATGAAACAAAAACAATTTATACTTATTTCCCAGCAGGGATTTGAATGTGGGAAAGTAGAAAGAAAACGTCTACGTCTGCGTAGGTGGAATTACTTTTCGTTTAACATTTTAAAAAGAACAAACACATCACACCCGAAAAATGTAAATTCAGCCTGTTTTTTGTATTTATTTTGTAGTGGATTTATATAATACATATTATATTTAAATGGGTAAATATTTTTAACATTCATAACTAATTATAACTATTTATTTTCATCAACAACTCATTCTTTTTGGTTAATTATTTATACAATCTCGTCCATTAATATGATTTGGGTACTTAAAAAGTCGTCAACGAATCCTATTTTGACCATTGGACTCGCTTTGTTTGATTTTGTGGCTTGGGAAGAAATTGTAGGCGGTCTGTTTTTTTCCATGTTTCAATTCGACTCCGTATCAAATTTGGATACGGTACAGTTTTTACGGTAATTTGAAAGTGCTCGTTAAATCCCCTCGCAATGCGAAAATAAATAAAACCACTGAAAATAATTTTGAAACTGAAACCATGCTCAATCATTTCGCCGAATAATGTTATGCGTAATTTATCCATTTTCTTTGAAAAAATTAATCGATCAATACTTATATTCGTACATATATTCGGTATTTACTATATAAATAATTAAAATTAATATCTCAGGTATATAACGATATACATAAATGGGGAAAAATAGTGAAAGAATTTTCAACAAAACACAATAAATATTTAGTTTAAATAATGCATTTTCTTTATTATTTCTTAAGGTAATCTTAATTAAAAAAAATATATATACTGAATCCTTAATGAAAAAAATATTTTAGAAAATTAATTTGATTTTATTTGCATTCAATTGGTACCACCAATATATATTAGTAGCAGGCCATACAACAGGATTAATAAATATCAAGATGGCGGACCAAGTAGGCGAGTCTGAGTGAGACAATTAGTGTTGTATATGTCAAACTAATCTTAATATTAAAATAATCAGTTGTATTATCGATTCAATGCGAATTTCACTAATTAATGACAAAATTTAAATTACCATTCTTTGTTACGTATTGTTTGTAACTATGTTCGAATTTTTTTGTGAGAGGTCCAAAGGAAGAAATATCTCATCCATTCTTTTCTCCGGTCGTAATTAAGTTCTTTCACGGGTACCGAGTTCAACTCCCGACAGAGTAGAAAAAAATCACTACCAGTCGTTGTAACATCGTAACGCCCAATTCCACGAAGTTTCAATCTCATTCTCTTGTCTAATGATTACATTTGCGTGGAAAATCATTACTTAAAGTCTCCTGTTGAACGTCGAGTTTCCTTTTGCGTGCTGAAAAACGGAAATGAAGCTCTGCTTCGTTGTGAAGATGGCATCTTTTATATAAACGATAGATTCTCATTTATGAACATTAAGTCACCGCTGGAACCAACATGTGATGCAATCTCATAAAGTACTTGTTTTATAAAAAAAAGTCAAGAAATACTCGCAAAAAATGGTCATTTAAAACACATTCATTTTAAATTTACGCGTTTTGCACCTCATTACAAAAAGCCACACTGCACATTTATTCAGAGTATATTTAAATTATTAAATATGAATTATATAATATTTAAGATTAAAGCTAATAATATATTATTTATGAAAATTTATTAATTATTTGATATAATGTTACCTTTACATTAAGCAGATTTGCAAATCCAAGATTATTATTATTATTATTTATGATGTTTTATATTTATATATATTTTAGTAATTCTACAAGTGGGTTTTTGTATTTTTTCCCATTAATTATGTTATGACTTATTAATTATTTTAAATATCAATTGGTTGTACTCCGTATTAAAATAAGTAAAAGACTTAGTCTATAAACTTAATATAGTAACATCTAATCATAATGTATCAAAAAATTGTATAATAATAAAAAAACCCAAGAAAAATCTACAATAAAATTGTTTTATAGGCTTAGATTTTTTTATAATTCTACAGGTCAAGTGTCAAGAACATAGCTTTTTAAGTTTAATATATATTAGTTAATTTTGTAATAAATTAATTATACTGTTTGCTCAATGATAAATTGAAGGGGACAGTGAATTTAATAAAATTATATTCATCGTGACAATATTACATACAACATATTCATTAATAAACTGATCTCAACTCACATATTTTATTTTTACTTAGTACGAGTAGGTCACTTTATCATTTTTACTATTACCGTATTTTATGGTATTCTTAAATTTAGTCTATTCCACTATTGTTCTAAAAATCAAATATTAATAATAAATTTAGTGTAATAATATTAAATCAAATGTCCAGCAACAAACGTCCAAGTTGTTTATCAGCTTTTGACAGGCGGTACTTACTGAAAGGTTTAAAACAAAACACCGAAACTGGGTCTTCCAAGTTTACAGGAAGAGAAAGTGGAGTTAGATTGTTTGAAATTATATATCAGAATGGACAGTCAGGAATTAGTTTTGTAATTAAGGACGTCAGGAGGGTCGGTTCGGTGGTTTTATTTCTTTGATTAACCCTCGTCTGAATCACATTTTACAGTCTAAAACAAGCCTCTTCATTTTATGGATTAAACTCCACTGGGCTTATATTCGAAAAATACATAATACAAACACGAACAATTAGTTTAGTGGAAGGTCATGTGTGTGCTTTTGTATTTACCGTTCTCCAAAAGAGTGACCCTTCTCTTTAACCCTTCACAAACCATTGTAACATTTGATATTTTAACTTAATTATCAAAAAAAAGCTTCGAATTAAAAAATACAAATTTTAATGATATTACTAAGCATTGTGAATTTTATATCATTCATGGTTCGTGAACAAAGTAAGGTTGAAGAGATTCAAAACAATTAAATATAATTACTTTATCGAAACAATACTAGTTATATAGATATCAAAATATAATGTTAAAGCTTATTATTTATTTTTCTTATTAAATAATGATCTTTTATTCAACCATGAAAATATGTGAATTAAATCCCATTATTTTTTTAGTACAAAATAAGTAACACAATGGATTTCAAATCACCTCATTCTAAATAAATTCAATTGTATTAAAAGAAAAATTAACCTGTTTGTAAAATTCTTATATAATTCATAACTTGGTAAAAGTAAGGTTAATATTCAGGGCAAATAGGTCTTGCTTTTAATGCCCCTTTTATTTGATTGTATTTTAACTATAAACTTACACATTTATACTGAGGGGGATGTTTACTTCTACCCTTGATATAACCCACACCTATATCTGAATAAATGTCGTTACAGAAGCTTCAGCCGAATATAAACACAGAGAGTTTAGAACAACATGATAATTTAGAGGATTCAATCATTTGTAAATAGTGAGAAAAATATAATGAAAATTGTAGATTTCCTCGTAAAAAAATATTTGTTTATTTTTTATGAAGGCAATTTGATATAACCACTGAGTCAGAAAACTTGCTGCCTTCATTTTTTAATCAAGGAGGCTCATAAGGTGAAATGAGAAATATTTCGTCAAGAATCCCCGGCAAGAGATATTAGGGGTGGAAAATAATCAAGGTAGGTGTGACAATCGGCCTATGGCGGAAAAACCAAACAAACCCTCAATATAACAAAAAAAAGTCCACGGTGGGTAGTGAATTAAAAAGGGAAAAACGAGCAACCAACCACCAACTGGATTAAACGTTCTATCAATGTCACCGTGTATCAAATTATCTCCAGCCTCAGGACCAAATTGGATTTAGTTTTGGCCCAAGGCGTTAACTTTTTCCCATTGTCTCGTTGCGCCATAAGGATTTGTCTAAACATGTTGGATTTTGGGATTCTAACAAAATTTATGTACATATTATCTATAAAGTGATTATTTAATCAAATCCAAGCTATTGAAATGTTATTGAGAAACATAAATGGACATTTTATTACGTAGCTCTAGGTAGGTATTTTAAGCCATATGCCATGTATATTTACTAATAGTATAAAAAACTGTAATATATTTTTATAGCACCTTAAAGCCCACAATACGTGTTACAAGATTAAATTATCCAGATTGGATTTAAATTCACTGAGAATATTTAAGGGGTCGCAGGGTATCGGGAATGATAACCTAATATTTAATATTTTTTAACAGCTAATTCCAAAAGAAATATTATTATATTTTTTAATTCTTAATTAATAATAATAATTTAATAAAAATATTTAATATATTTTTTCACTTATTCTTGTGATACTTTACCTTCCCCGTAAATATTCTCAGTTAATTCAAGTTTACCGGTATAATATTAATTTTGTCGCTAGAACATCATTCGCTATATTTTGGGAAATTGTTTTTTTTTTAACACACTATTTTAAAACAAACGAATGAAAATCATTTTTTGGTAATTTATGTTTTTTTATTTCTAAAAAGCATTATAATTAATATAAAATATCCTTAATTTATCCAAATCGGGCATATGAATAATTTAATAATATATATTTAATCAGTTTACATCCCAATACTATACAGCTTGTATTTTGTTATATTTCTCTAATAATTTGTATATTATACGCTTCACATACATAATATCAACTACTGTCGACAAACAGGCTATTGTTATTTGCAAAAGTGCCAACACATAACATTCAAAAGGTATTTGAATGAGGGTAGTTTGTGTTTATGTACTCGCCACACTTTAAATGTGAATGAAAAAATAACCGAAAGAGAGCTTTTTACCAAAAAGCGAACTTTGCTCTACGAGCTGGTACTAAAGTTGAACATATAATAGAAATACTACGATTGTTTTCGACACTTAATTTTTTTTATACAATATAATTCCTATTAATAATTATGTATATAATCAAAGTAAATTACTATATTAGGTTTCTTACATATTTTTTTAAATAATCTACGCATGAATTAAATCAAATAATGGATCCATACAGTTTCTTATAAATTAATGTAGTTTTTTCATTTTAAATCATTATTACGTCGGACACTGTCTTTCACCTGTGTAACTAGTAATAATTATGATTACCGATTTGTTGTATCTTAAAAAACTTAAAAGCCCCGTTTATATAAATATATAAATATGATTATTTTTTCCAAATGTGTATTGTTTTCAAATGTTTACTGATATTAAATGAGCTTGGATTTGAATCCTGTAATTTTTCCTAAGACTATGAATTATTAAATAAAATCATATTTTTAATTATTGAATATTTTGATTGTATTGCATTCATTGCATTCTTGATGAAAATATATTTTACTATCAAGTTCTCGATTAATCTTCAAAGTCATCATCATAAAGACAGTTACGATGCAAGTAATTAGAACACATCATTAGTGATAATATATATATTTTTAATTAATAAACCTACACTTTCTTGGTAAGTTAATTAAAAAAGAAATGAATTTATTATTAGTAAACTACGAATGTGGGATATTTTAGAGATTGTGTTGGATAATATATGTGCAATGGTCCGAAATGTATGGAACTTCCGCAGGAAGGTTTCACCTAGACAGCCTTTGCATCGCACTCAATCATATTCAAAACCCAAATCGCTGTTTCACGTTATATTTATTTTATAATAAACCTTTAAACGATTTTTAATATGAACAAGTTACACAAGATTTTAAATATCTTGACAAATTTTCATATGAGTATGAAAAAATTAATACCCTTCGTAACGATGAGTTAACGACTACAAAATCTCCTGTGATATTCAACGAGTAAGTCTGGCTTATTCATTTTCATATATGCTAAACATAAATTGGGTTCTTACTTACCCGAATGCACTCGAATATTATGCCGAATAATTTCCCCGAAACACGACCCATAAATTATGGCCATGTAAGTTTTTTATTTAATAAATGTAAAATTTTAGAAATGTTTGATACCGGCAGCTGATTATACAATTCATATGAGATTCTCTTTTATATATAATACTTGGTCTCTCTCATAAGGGATTTTTCACGTTTGACGTTTCAGTATGTTTTGCGCGTCGGTTCTTCCGCCCGAATTCGTTACGACCATTTCCGTTATTTCGATGCCTTTTTGTCCACACTGCTGCTATTTTCATTATTATAACATTTAATATTATATTTTACGTACTATTTATTTTATTTTATTGTGGTATACATAACACACAGCTCAGGGGATAAGAAGCGTGGCTACAAATACTGTGGTCATGGGTTCAAATCCCACTCAAGTCAAGAATTTTTAAATTGATTTGATCGGTTATTACGACTGGGAGATCGGGAATAATATTAAAAAAATCTCGATCGATCGTCTTCATCCAGGTTTACTCTGATTTTCCGTGTTCCAAGTCGGGCAGAGCCGCTCTGTCGGTGACCTGTGTAACTAGTAATAGTTAAGATCACCGACAGACAATTAACACGTTGTTGTGTCTAAAAACCCTCTGAAAAAAGCCGCATCAGAGATGTAGGTTCTATGGTATTCCAGACGACTGTTTTCTCTTAATAATAATAATAATAAAAAAGGTTCATAAAATATTTAATAAAATACATATACAACTTTCCGGATAGTTGAAGTTAAACTAAAAGTGTTTTTTTTATCTAAAATATTTAACATACATATGTACATGTGGAAATAAATAAAGAACAAATGACATGATAACATTTAAGAATTAATGAAATTAATAAAATAATGATTGAGTATCAATAAAAATTAAGTGAAAATTTATAACAATGAATTTTTAAGTACTTCTTTATAATTTTTTAAAATTATTTATTATATTTTTCATAATGTGTTATTTTCGATTTCATATTTCGTTAAGTAAGTTAGTATTTTTGATATTTTCATTTTGATTTGTTTAATAAATATATGATATTTCCTTAATTTAATAATTATGAATTCCTAAATTGAATCTTCCGTTTTCATAAATTTTATTCATTTGGTTAAATTTAAATTAATTATTTATTACATTAAGGATTACTATCCCATATTTCCCATCAACACAACAAACACTTTTTAAATGTATTTTTTTGCCTTAAATTTTTTTCTTGATGCTACTTTATATTGTCACAGCCGTTAAATAAATCAATTAAATTTTTTTTTTTTTTTTTTTTTTTGATTTATATTTTTGAGTACCCTGTCTAAAGACATCTTACTCGTCGTCTGTTGTCACATTGTCTTGAGGGTTGGTTGTCCAGTGACGACTCAATCCCGGCGTTGTGTTTAGGTTATAAGTGTTCAAGTGTTCATACTTGTTTTATCAAGTAAACACCATTGTCAGTCCTTGAATCTTGCTGGCAAGTCAAGTTGTCTGTATTTTTGTAGACGTCTTGCGTAGTCTACGGTCAATAGATCCCTCGCTAGTACGTTCGGGTGACTTTTTAATCTACTTTGGTACGTTTCGCTGAATTTTTCAATTCTTCGCGTACTGTCATTGTTTTAGAGTCCTGTAATAGGACCCAGTTGGGTACATACCATGGAGCATTTAAAATTGCTCTCAGGGTCTTGTTTTGTAACCTGTCGATACTGCTGATATGAGTATCCTTAGCTGTCCCCCACAGTTGACATCCATATGTCCAAATGGGTTTGATTATTGCTTTATACAGCAATAGCTTGTTTGTAAGTGTGAGTTGGGAATGTCTGCCAATCAACCAGTACATTTGTCTTTTTTTATGTTCCATTTGAAGTCTCTTTGTCTTAATGTGTTTTTGCCATGTTAGGCTTCTGTCAAGGTGTATACCGAGGTATTTAGCCGAGTCTTCTTGTGGAATATTTTTCCCACCAATTTTCACTGGTGGACATGTCTGTTTTTGTTTGTGAATGTCACGTGTGTCGATTTGGTTTGATTTACTTTAATTCTCCATACTTCAAGCCATTTCTGTATTGCGTCAAGGTGTTTCTGGAGGAATTGTGAGGCAGCTGTTGGATCTTTGTCCGAAGCGAGTATGACGGTATCGTCAGCGTATGTAGCCAGTGTTGTGTTGTCGGTTTTTGGGAGATCGTTTGTATATATTAGATACAGTACAGGACCTAGTACACTCCCTTGCGGTACTCCAGATCTTATGGTATTAAGATTTGAAGTTTCGTTGTCATATTTAACAAAAAACTGTCTATCGGTCAAGTACGATTTGATAATATCATACATGTTTTTGGGCAGTTTTCCTTTGATTTTATAAAGCAGGCCTGGGTGCCAGACTTTGTCAAAAGCTTGACTGATATCTAAGAATGCTGCTGAACAGTAGTTTTTTTCTTGTATGGAGCGATCTATGATCGTCACAACTCGATGAACTTGTTCAATTGTCGAGTGCGCTTCTCTGAAACCGAATTGATGATCAGGGATCATGTGTTCTTGAAAAAGTATTGGTTTCATGTTGCGCAGTAGAATTTTTTCAAATATTTTGGAAAATATTGGCGGGAGGCTTATCGGTCGATATGAAGTGACTTCTTCGGGTGGTTTACCTGGTTTAGGTAGCATAATAATTTCTGCTATTTTCCACTGTCTAGGGAAGCTACCCATTCTAAGTATCGCGTTAAATATTATGGTTAGAAATCTTAATCCGATATCTGGCAATTCTTTGATTATCTTCCCGGTAATCATGTCATGTCCTGGCGCTTTTTTTGCGCGTACTTCATATTTTATAACATGCTTGACGCATTGAAGTCCAATTTTGACATAATAGTTTTCTTTATGTTCCGTACTATCTAATAAATTATGAATGTGACTTTCTTCTTCAGGGGAACACATCCTTTCCGCTGGTGTAAATACTTCCTTGAGATGTTTCGCAAACTCGTTTGATTTCTCTCTTGTAGTTTTTGCCCATTTATCGTCAGCCGTTTTGATGGGCGGTATGGATATTTGGGGCCGTTTTAGTTTTTTTGTAGCTTTCCATAGAGAATAATCTGTAGCGTCGGTTGCTGTAAGACCTTCCAGATAGGATTGAATCCCTTTATTTTCCATTCACATAGGATATTTTTAATATCTCTTATTGCTTCGTTCAGTTTTCTCTTGAGTTCCTTGCTTCGAGTATTTTGCCATTCTTTACGAATGCGTCTTTTTTCATGTATTTTTTCCTGAATCCAGCGGGGAAAATCATCTGTTGAGTGTGGTTTTTTTGACATATTGGGCGTGGCTTTTTTCACTGCGGAATGAATTTGATTTTGAAAGTGAATAACTGCGGTGTTAAGTTGGTCTTCTGTTTTCAATGGTATATCACATTTCAAATTTTCATTTAAGATATGTCTAAAATATTCCCAATCTGTGTGACGGTTACCGAGTGTAAATTTACTGGGTTTGATAATTGGTTGTAGCAAGCTGTATTTAATAATAACAGGTGAGTGATCTGATGACAGATCGAGGCAAGATTCTGCGCTCAGTCTTTCGATTGGAATTCCTTTCACTACGCAGAAGTCTATGAGGTCAGGTGTTTTTCTTCTATCTGTAGGCCAATATGTTGGTTCACCAGTCGATAGATGAGTCAACTTGTTGTTTGCCATACTTTTATACAGTTCTCTCCCCCTGGGTGTGGCCAGTCTAGACCCCCATTGTTGGTGTTTGGCATTGAAGTCCCCACCTGCGATGAATTTATCCGCTTCAAGTGTTCTGAAGTAATCGTCAAAATGTTCTCGTTTAATCGAATGTTTGGGTGGGCAGTAAATAGCCGATATATATACATAATTATTTGTATCTCCGACAGCAATTGTGGTTGCTTGGAGAAAGTCTCGATCATATTTTTCAGTGAGATGATGTCTCACAGTGTTTTTAATTATCACCGCTGTTCCGCCATGCGCAGTTCCATCGGGGTGATTCGTCGTATATATAGTATACATGGGAATTTTTATGTAGCTTTTTTCGGTAAAGTGTGTTTCCGATATAAGCATTATGTCAATGTTTTTTTCTTTTAAAAATAATTTTATTTCTTGGCTATGTTGTCCAAGACCGTTGGCGTTCCAAAGACATATTTTTAATAATGGAATCATTTTTTATTAAGGACAAGAGCTGCCATGATCTGTGTCATGTTGTCCATGGTTTTCATGACAAGTTCAATGAGTTTGTCCATTTTAATTATTAAATTATTTATAATATTGTCTTGTGGTTTTTCGGGAGTTGGCTCGATATTTTTGGTGGCTTGAGCATACGACTTTGGTATGTCATTGGTTTTGAAAGTTGTAGTGTTAGTCAAGTTGTTTGTCTGTTTTGAAATTATTTTCTTTCTTAATACGGGGAATTGGCTTGTTTGTACCTTTTTGCGTGTTTCGCAACCTTTATAATTTGCCGGGTGATTCCCGTTGCAGTTGACACACTTCACATTGTTGTCTCTTGTTGTTCTGTTGCAATCAGTTGTTGCGTGCTCACCTGCGCACTTTACGCAACGCGGAGTCCTGTTGCAATATTTCGCGGTGTGTCCGTATCTTTGACACTTTTTACATTGTATGACCTCTTTTTGAGGTCTTGGTGGCTCGATTACGACTTTACACCTAAGTATGGTGTCAATTTTGAAAATTTCTTTGTTGTTCTCTTTTTGTCTCAATTCGCAAAGAAACATAGGCAGTGGGGTTTTGTTTGTTTTTTGCAACATGTTTGTTATTCTGATAACATCATGGCCGTGACTTGCGAGCTCTTCGCTTATTTCGGCGATATCTGCCGTGTGGTGAAGGTTTTTTATTATAGCCTTATATGATCGGCTTTCTTTCGTCTGATACGAATGAAACTCGGTATCTCTATTTTTTAAACCTGTGATTACAGGTATATATTTTTCAGACTTAGTGATCTGTATTTTTACTTGGGTTTTACCCAGCTGTTTAATGTAGTATGCTCCTTGAGCTACTTGCTCTAAGAAGTCTGTCAGTGGTTTTATATTCTCTACTGCGTGCACAAATATAGGTGGTGGCTTTGGCGTATTTTTGCCAATCGCCTGCTCCTCTTGTTTGTCTTCTAATTGTTGAAAGCGATTTGCTGTTGGCACAGCAAGCCAGTTCTTATTTGGGCATGCCTGTTTGGCTTTACTGGCATTCTCCGGACTGGATATTCTCTTTGTTTTTGTCGGGGCTTTGATCCAAGAATCTAGCGTATTTGTAGTCGATGCGGCAACAGGACATTGATGATCCAGTTCCATTGTCTTGTATATAGTGTGGAGAAATTACAGTGTAATATAAGTGAACAGTATGATACCGGACAGGAGAAATCGGAGCAAGACCGGTTTGGTGGTTGTGTCACTTGTGCACTCGTCACTTTCGAACTTGCGACACCATGCGGGAGCACTTTACTATACGTCTTTACTCAACGGTGGTATACACGCAACTGAAATCAATTAAATAAAAATATTTTATCTAAGCATGGATTTATACACCGACCGTTGCAATAATTATACTTGTTGGAAACAATAGTCCTTTAATAACCAGAAGCATCATGTATTGTCTCATCTAAAGCAATGCACTAATGATATTATCGCTTGGTATGTATACACATATACATTTTGCCGTTTTATAAAAAATAATTATACTGATAAAAGTTGTAGTTTAAAAAGCTTGCATTGAAGGTGTTCATCCACGTTGCTATAATTTAACGTCCAGCCACTGGATTTTCTTTTTGCAGTGGAAAACGCCGGAAAGGCTTCTCGAGATTCACCGTGAAAAATTTAATTATTTCACCCCAGCAATGGAGAAACCTCCCCCAACTCTCGCATTACCCTACCATCATCATCCTAATATTTATGATGATCTCGCGATTTATAGCCTCCCATTAATGGCGACATACCTTGTATCACACAGGCATTCATTAAAACCACTCTTTTTCGACTTGTTAGATGGATAAAATTTCCCAAATTAATCATTTATGTAAAAAAAAACATAACCACATACCTACAGGTGTGTAGGTTTATAACATTATTTTTAGAAAATAAAAAATATGGGATAATTGCTAGGTATAGTTATTCAGACTACCGATTACTTTCAAACACAAACATAATATTTTAATATTTTTAATGAAAATACACAAACCATTTGAAATTTACATTTTGCACAAAAAATTTACATTTTATTTATTCGATATTGATAATTTATTTTTATTCTTAACTGATATTTATATTTTATGTGCTTTATATATAATAATACCATAATATTATAAAAAATTGGTAAAGATACAAAATAAAAGTATAAAAATAATACCAATGCATATATAATAATACCTAAAGCCAAATAAATAAATTTTATTACATAAGAAAGATTTTCTGGAATTGTATTTTTGAAATACGTGCAAAAATTATTTTAGTAGTGTTTTTATTAACATTTGCCATATTTCCAAGTATCGTTTTTAATTTGATTACAAACGCAATAATAATTGGGTGCGTAAATAAACATGTTGTTATTTTATTTAAAAAAAAAAAAAATCTTTGCTTTACACTACAAATATTAATTAAATATAAACTGTTTTCATATGAATATCTGTCCCATAAAATGAGATAAATCATTTCAGAAGAGATTATTCACAAGAAATGCGGTGAATATTTTCAGGTATTAAATTTATAGATCCATTTGGCCACAGTCGATTCCACTTCTGGAATTGGATTAAGACTTTAGGGAATTTGGCAATGTGAAACTGTATGCACTGAAAATGCGTAGTGCATTTTGTGTTTTCGGATGATTTGTTAGCATTTAAAATATTGGCGCAATTTTCACCAAGCGGAAATATTTTAAATTTATCATTCTAAATGGTCTTGGCGAAAAGCAACACCACAAATAACAGTTATAAAACTGTTTAAATAGTTGTTCATAAACAGTCTCTTAAACGAATAAAATCACAATACTGTTGGCTGGAAATTATTATACTCATTGACTCAATTCCATCAAATACAATAACATATTGAATTGTTTGAATGCATTTGTGTCCAATAGAAAAAATACGGTTTTTTTATAAATTGATAATAAAGTAGTTATATTATTGCATCAAAATAGTGGTCTGCAATATTTTTTTATTTAGAATCTAATTATGAACTATTTTATTAAAAAATAAATATTTTTATCCATATTACAATGAGTATTCCGTTGTTATGAAACAGAGATATTAAGCATGCCGATTTATTGGTATTTATTAAATGTAGAGAAATCAATAAATTAATAATTTGTATTATTTGAGCATTTTGAGGACATTTTTTTTTGTCAAAGTTTAGGAAAATATGAATACAATATAGGTGACATAAAATTATTCAATTTATTTTAAATACAGCTTAGAATTAATGAGAAAGAATATTTTAGGGGAAGTATTTTTTGGCAATCTTAATGAATATTTGAATAACACAATGTCCATTTTTCTTTCAAAAAAATTTGTAATGCAAGCGGCTTATTATTATTCATATAATTATGTCTGTTTCATATTAATGGAAAGAAAAATTGTAACACAAAAAATGTAAATTTAATTATAATTTGAATACAACGTTTATAAAAATTACTAATATATTTTATTTTACAACTTGTTTTTAATTGAACTTTAAAAAAAATAACTGAAGACTTAGTATAGTATATGTAATATAATATGTTAAGACATCCATAATTGGTCCAAGTCTGCTAGTTAAATTTTTGAATTTTTAATGATTATTTTTTAAATTTTGATCTTTGTGGCGCGTGGATTTATAATTTACGCCGTATTTAATGACATTTACATATAACCTGTCATTGTTTTAGTCATTTTTATAGCTGGTGACTGCAAGACTAGCTGGTAATGTGTAGATATCCTCTAATACACTATAACCACTAGTAAATAACCATCATAATCAACAGCAAAGTCACTGTTCACCTTATGTCGCACTTACAATAGTCACAATACGCACGACGCACTTTGTATACCTTACATATGTATTAATGCAGTGAACTGAGTTACTCCTGCAGTCACAGGACTAGTAAGAGTAATCTAGGAACACAACGGGATCATTCGACTATTCCTTGAACAAACTTGTAACAGTGTCACAATCTCACACGACGACATTTGAGAGGTTATGTTGTGACCTTGTAAAGGGTCGTGTGTTGACTGACAGCAACAACAATAACAATTAACAAGACACCATAAATCCACATATTGTCATATATTGCCCTCAAAAAAGGCGTTTAAAATATTCGAGGTTCAATTAAAGACATGTTGTATATGTAGATGACTACCTATTATTGAATTATTCACTAGTGGATTGAAAGCAATGCAGGATAACAAGGTATAGGTAGTGTATTGCAATAGTGTCCAATATACCAACAAGGCAACAAAGACCCACAATCTCTAGTATTGAACTGGTTAAGAGGTGGCCATCGTGGCTGAACGGGTTGTAAGCAAAGCCTATATTGGTATCTGAAGGGCTTTTACCATGACTATGTAATGTAATTAAATTAGTTTGGGATGGAGATCCCTCACCTTCGCCTTTGACAACACTATCATTTAAACATTTAATTATGTATCACGACTCCCAAATAAACAACATCATTTAATTACAACTATTTTTTATTCACGCAATACCAAAATTAAAAAAATCATGATAAATTATTTTTGGTCTTTAGTTTCTGAATGAAACAATGAGGTGTTATAACTTAATTTCTATAAACTATATGTATAGTTCTTTTACCATGATCGAACACACATTTTACCAATGAACTTCCAAAACTATAATAAACTAAAATTTCCAATAATCCACTCAACTCAAATTTGGTTTTACCCAAACAAATTGTTATTTAGTTTTTAAGCATTATATTTTGTAACTGTTTTGTTAACATTGCTTTTATCGTTGTTATTATTTATTAATCTTCAAATTTGTAAATGGGTTTTTATTTTTTTTCCCCATTCTTTCTATAATTAAATACTATTACTCATGTCAAATTTAAATAAAACATTCTCATGTTAGTTATAGGTAAAAAGATGTAAACACTCTGTACACCTAAGTCTATTTCCAAAAATGTATTGTTCTATCAATCAATGTAAAAACTTATGATAATAAAGAAATTGTAATAATAATGATCGAACACAGATGTTAATTTTTATATGGTAAAAGAATATATTGCTTATGGGGATTGTATTTATTTATAATAATACGTGTGACAAAAATTATAAAAATAAATAATTCGTATTAACAATATTGCAAATGCATGTATATTATTATAATTTGATGATCTTTTTTCCTTTTTATTATGCCTCAAATATGTATATTAAAAATATATGTAAATAATTTACTGTGGTTTAGATATTCGCATGCAAAATGATTTTTATATCATAAATTAGTAATAGAATCAATTGATACGTGATTTCAACATTAGTTGTTATGTATCACTTATTTTTTTTTTGTCAATTAAAAATATATATCTCCCATCTATTATATGAGATAGCAAGTAATAAATCAAAATAATTAAGTTATTATACTTAATTATTTTTTATACACACGCATATTCTGGGATATAAAACATAACTTAATCGGTAAATAAAATGAAATATACTAAAATAAATACTATGAAATTTGTTATAAATATTACAAAACACACAGATGTTGCTATTGGATAAATAATTATTTAAATATTTACTTTAGCCAAAATATATCTGACTGCTTAAAATAGAATATGGCGGCTTATAAACCGCTTGATAATAATTTCGAGGTAAAATCTAATTTTATGCAGGCAACCAATCTTGATTAACGGCTTCTAGTAAGCTGTGTTATCTTGCTTCAATTAAGTTTGCACAACTCCACCTTTATTATTATCATTAGTACTAATCCCTAACCAACGATTATTATTTCTATGAGCAATCCTCAGTGATGTGATATTTTTTAGGGTTGTTATAAAGTTCTCATTTGTATTATTTTTGGTAAAATATAATATTCAAATACCGTCACGTATAACGTTAGACTTCCTGTCTCGACCAACATTAATTCCAAAGGATAAAACTTCCTAACATCATATAACCGACAATCTACTTAAATATAATGTAAACTTTAATTGAACACGCCTAATCAACCTCAAATGAAAATTTATAATGTATTCATTCATTCGTGGAATAGAAATATGAAGTGATTAATCAAAGTGACGTGCATCAAAAGGCTATTGAATTTCAATCGAAATTCGCGTCGACGAAATTCAACACGATATGAAAGAGGATATTTCTGGTCGGTACAATCAATTCAAATCAGATATTCCTAGATCAATAGTCAATAGTTGTGAATATATTGATGATGTATCTATAAATGGAATCTGAAGCTATCAAATCAGTATAACGAAGCCTGTTTCTATTGAAGGATATGATTCCCTTATAATGCCTAAATGAAGCCTCAACGCAACCACAGTTCTACTCAATAACCACAATTTGATCAAGCGGAAACTAATTTCCATCATAGGATTGCATAATTATGATGCAATGCATATTTGTTTAAGAAAAAAGAAAAAAAAACTTACTGATAAATATGGAGAAAACGGGATACTAATCACAAAAGGTAGTATCCCATCACAATATTTATCTTCTTATTTTTTTTTACCCTATATTATTTATTTCAACTCTACACTTGTTTTAATAATCTTTTTTTTAAATAAAAATTAGGAGCATTAAATTTTACTAAGTAATATTTAAGTTTTAAGTATTTTTTATTTAAGTATTACTTTAACTAACACACATTAAAATAAATCTATGTTCAAATTATATCATCACTCTAAACCTTTAACATTATTTTATTTAATTTAAATTAAAATGAATGAGCCGTAATTTATTAAATCGAAATGTGGAAATCCAGAATTTTATATGGGGAACTCCAACATATGTTATCGTTAGGATTATATTTGTTCCATCCAAATATCGAATATTAGTTAAATTATATAGTGTTTTTGCCCTCCATCCCTAGGATATCAATCCCTTTTTTGTTCAAATGGATACATGGGTTTATTCTCATAGTTTTGCATATTCCAGCTCGTTTTCACGTTTATCGATGCAGAAATAACCCTTCACCATAATTTAAATGTACATATACAGGATGGGCTTTTAATCACTAAATAAAATTAAAAGCTTTTTTTATATATTTTTTTAATAAATAAATAAATCAATTTCATAGTTTGTATAACCCTAGGTATGTTTTTCTCTCTTTTCTTAATCTGAATTGAAAAATGGTTATAGCCCAAAAAGTGGAATAATTTAATTATTTTTATTTAGGGTAAAACAATGATTAATATGAGATATTATACCTTCTCTTAAAACCATCCCACTTATTAAAACTGCACCCCGTATATGATACTTTGATTACATTTATTTTTATCTTTTTAATTATCGTCTAAAATTTATATTTAGAGTGACCACGATAAACTGATATATATATCGAATTGTAAAGGAAACTAACTTCTACAGAATTCACCACAGACTATAATTATGCCCTCTTGTCAAGAATATTGAAACATAACTTTTCAACAAACTTCATGCTTCTATGGATAGGAAAGGGTATCCGTATAATCTATATTTACTATCAATTTCAATTTTATTTTAGGAATAATATAATATATATAATTGTCTAAGTGTGTGTATGTTATATGTCTTTATTTCTGTACAGGTCCTTCCCTCAACCATCCTTAAAGTACATATAAAAAAAACAAAATTCTTTCGGATGAAAAAACAAACTTATTATCTTAAAATTATAAAAAACAATATCGATTGATAATATTAAATAAATTAAAAATATTTTTAGATGTATTTAATTTGATAAGGCATAATAATTCCACATTTTTTTAATAATAATAAATTTATAAAAAAAACACTATAAAGCAAAAATGAATTCAAAACTCAAATAAAACCGTCCTATTAAAAAAACAAGCAGAGTATAAAAAAACATTAACAAATTGAAAATTTCAATTAAAATTACCCTAGTAGCTTATAAACTTGTATACAACGACACAAGTAGAAAATTCCATTCAAATAAAAAAAAATATATTCCAATGAAGGTGCTGTGAATTTCAGTGATTGAAATTACAAAAAGGGTCATATAAACACACAAATCTGAAGGGCAGTTTTTGAATAAGCTCTCAACCCTAAACTTAAATAATTTAACTAGCTTTATTATATTCTCACTTTGAGTTTGAAATAGTCGTGTGAGTATTTGTGAGAGCGATTTGAATAGAGTAGAATGGTTGTAGGTTAAATGTAGCGTCAGATAATCACAGTATTGTCCTGTGGGTCCATTCCTCACGGTAAACCTCGACTCGGGAATCAAATTAACTTTTAAGGGTAGACCTTCCTCACAGTCAGCATACATTAGTTGGTACATCATCAGGTCAGGCACGTCTCTTAACCCACGCACTCAAATACCTCCCAGTCGTCCTCTTTGCTTATTCATAATTGGTTTATCCAGCACCTACATACACTCTGCCAATGGCCGACACAGCGTTTTTATACCTATTGATCCAAAGTGCCCTTTGGGATTTATAGTTCACAAGGAAAATATTTATATTCGCTCCAATATGCGTTCTCTGCCCTCGAATACAATTTGCATTTAAAATTAAAATATACATACATCGATATGTTTTATTATTCTAAACAATATTGTATTGATTATTTTATTGTCAAATGAGCCGACATTTAAAATGTGCCAGGCTCATATAAAATAACAATGGAATTTTGGTCACGAAATGTCAGGTGTAGCAAAAGCTCCATGGAGCAGTCACGCACTCTTCACAATACTGCGGCAAAACTCTTATCATCTTAAGGAATGTTACTTTTCATTCTATTTCCAGTCGTGATGTTAAAACGTCGCAAGTTAAACACTTAATATTGCTTCATGCTTTCACAGGCTGACATATTTCGAAAAGCTGATAATGCTCTGTAAAAATGAACAGTGGAAAACGCATCTTTTCTTGACGGAGGAAATTTTCCTCGTCTTTGTTAAAATCTTGTGGGATTAATTAAGAACACGAGTTCTATTTCAAGGAAGCCATTATTTGCCTTACTTAACAATTAGCAAAAAGGTAAAATTATACTGCAGAAGAGAGTTTTATCTCAATGATGAAAGAGTAACTTCAATTGCTAAGAAATAACTACTGCCTTATATAAATTTATAAAACCTTACCAATATTGCATCTTTAAGAGATACACACTAAGCAGCCTCGACATATTTATGGCAAACGTAGTCGGGTTTATTGGAAAGGTTTTTTTAAAATGAATAAGACTTTATGTCTTTTGTGCGGTTGAGTAAAGTTCATTCAGCAATTGTATTTTGGAACCCTTCTTCAATTTAAGGATCAGTTTTATGACTTTGGGAGGCTTGCTCAGAGTGTAAAACAACATAAGGCTTCTATTGAAATAACTGGATTTAGTACATCAAAATAACTTCTTCAATACTCTTTCTATAACAAGTAATTATATAAATTGTGTATATAATTTTTCGATATTTTATTTTTAACCGTAAAAAATACAGTTAATTTGCGTTGTGAAGTTTATTAAGACTAAATTACCATAACTGTGTAGTATTCCACTATCGACGCAACTACTGAACTGCATTTTAGGAAGACTATAACGAAAACTGGAACAACTCGATTTAAAAAAAAAAAAAAAATTGAATATATATACATATATTTATGCATGTGTGAAAAATAGATATATGTACAATTAAAACTGCAATATCATAAAAGCCTTACATGAATTCCCAAAGTACTATAATAATACTACAGCATTCGTCAGTACATGAAAAATAAAAAGAATAGTACAAATATTAATGCAATGAAAAATAAAAAAGAAGATAGAACAATACAGGGATATACACAAGCATAACATATGTTCATGGATTAGTAATAAAGAAAGTAGGATATAGAAAAAAAGAGAGATAAAAGTAAGTGAATCATATATTTCATCATACAAATTACATTGATAAATATATATTTAGTTTAAAAAAATTATTTAACATGTAATGCTCAATAACAATTTTTTATTGTCATTAAGCATGTTGTTCATTTGTATACATTAATAATAATAACATATTTTTAAGTGATGTCTGAAAATGACAACGCCATAACGACTACGGCGTAGTTCACGTGCTACGACTTATACATTTCAATATTTAACGTGCAATATGATATTAATTTGATCATTTAAGATTTTTTTAAATTATGTAGTTCTTCCTCACAAATTGCAAAACGTAGCTACAACATAATAGAAGCAATAGTGATAACGAGAAGTACTTCTGGTCACCACTCGTTTATCTCAGTTCACTCGGACAAAACAAGCGGATTCTCTTTACAATCAGCATTAAAATCCTGAACACAACACTAGATTGCATAGCCCTGGTGTACAATATTCCTGAAAATACCTAGCAAAGACCTGACTAGCAAATTTGACAATTCTATCTATACCAAGCTTCAATTGCAAGAAATTCTTAAAATTTATTTTTAATTATATTTTTCAATATAGTATGTACTGTATCTTCTTTGACTATAAGTTTATGTTGTATTTTGTGGAATAGTTGGCAAATACGCCAACAAGTATGTTTTATTGGTAACCTGAAAGCGTACCGATATCAACAAACAAATTGTAAATCCACTAAACAAACTTGTCCGCTTCAGGCATGTGCATTAATAAACTGAACCTTTCTCTTCTCACTAAGCAGGATAATCAAAGCCGTAAACAAATTTACCAACTGTACTGCGAAGTCTTAACTATGGAAATTAAGTGTATCTACATAGAACGAGTGCTCATTTGAAAGTATCGTTAGAAATAAGTATTTGGAATATTTTAATAATTTAATGCAATATTGAAATATAGAAGGAATCACTTTCTATTAAATCGAAAAAATATATAACTCCAATCAAATATATATTACAAAGCATTTACCCACTATATCATAAATAAATAAAATTAACCCATAATTTCATAAATATACATATATGTGAGTATTATTTTGATAGTTTCATATTTGTTCTGAAAGCTCTCCCGTACAAATATTAACCATTGCTGGTTTACCGACGTAAGCTGTCCACTTTTCCAGGGCTTCGCTTTAATATGCTTTATTCAACAAAAGATAAACACATATAAAATATCAACATAGACATAGACGACTTATTATAAATTACGTACAAATTATGTGGGTGTAAAATTAAAATTATTGAGGTTATTCTTTCGGTAAATATAAAATATAGGAAAACAGTTTTGAGACCAACTTTGCGGAATGGAGTCAATTTTCGTTATTATTGTTCCTCTCTTTTTGGTAGTCGAATGTCGAAACAAAAGGCTTTATCCAATTGACTTCATTTAATTTTGCCCCATAAGCTTACCGGATAAACTCTACCATTTTAAAGAGGACATTTTATACCCATATCCTTTCAAATGAAATACCAAGAAACTTGATATGCAATATTTTAATTCAGAGACATTTTAATTGTATTAAAATCATTCCGTACTGTATTTTTTTTGGCTATATACATTTCATAAATTCTGTTATAATAAATTATTTATAAGGATATATTATGTTAGTGAGCTTATTTTAATAATTAGCTAGATTATTGATAGTAAAAAGTAATACATTTTTTTGTTTAAATATATATACAAACAAACCACAATATAAGAGTTATTATTCGAATTAATAATTTTAGAATAATGACAATACCGATGTTTGTATTATTTATACAACATGTTTTTTATTCATACAAAAATAATTAAATTGAATAATAAGCACATAACATGTAATCCATCTACACCACAATCTTGCGTATTTACTTATTACGTGATTGACGCCTGATTTGAATTTGTATTATTATAAGCATACGTCATAGGATTCATGAAACAACAATAGTACGTCCTTAATAGTAGACCTTATGACAACATGTTTGCAATTTTAGTTCTTGTTGATGCAAATACGGACAGCGACCTTAGGAGTTATGACAAAATACTTGTTTATTGTTTATTAATTAGAACTTGACTTTGAAAATGAATTTTGTTTTTGTTATTCACCCATTATAATAACCAAAGATTCACAAACTATGACAAACTTTAATGATCGTACTGGCATTACATAATTACGATAAAAAGATTTTACTGTTAATTAAAAACATGTTGTATAAGAATAATTAATATATTTAATTATATATAAATTTTATGAAATCCATTATTTTAGTTTTCTATATTTTTTATTATCAATATAGGCCATGACCTTACAAGTTAAATTAATCAATAAAATATCATTAGAAATAATTGGTACCTATAAGATTTATTTATTAATTAATTATATAATGCTGTTTTTCTTACCAAAAACGAAATCGCATACAGTATAGAACACAAAATTATTTCATTATTTTCTGCGGATATCATAAAAAAAGTTCCATTTTCTCTCTCTTGTAATCCGCAAATCGAATTGCCACAATTTAGCGGCGCAGCGTGTAAAAATACCTCGTGTAATTATTTGTTCGTACTTTCGAGTTGGTAATCTGTATTTGATTTACATTTCACGTACACAATATAAATGTAGGGTGGGTGTATTTTTTACCTACCCTCCGTGAAAAAAATGGCTGTAAATGTTCAATCTCGAATTTTTGGAATTAATTAAAACTTTTAATATACTATCAATCACTCGCAGTACATGATAATTACACTAAGAGATCAGATAGTAGCGATAAATGTCAGACTATAAAACCACCGATAGTTCCATCCATATGATAGTGAGAGCACTTAAATAACATACAAAAACAGTGCTGTTTAAAATTATATAATAAAATTAAAAT
This sequence comes from Agraylea sexmaculata, assembly GCA_022606485.1. Lineage (NCBI taxonomy): Eukaryota > Metazoa > Arthropoda > Insecta > Trichoptera > Hydroptilidae > Agraylea > Agraylea sexmaculata. Next base: position 25,987 of record JAGTTH010004408.1, on the reverse strand, counting down.
CTTATATAAAATTTGAATACCTAAGGGATTTTTTTGGTGATTTAACCGTCTACTTGTATAAAAAGTCAGGTCACGAATGATCAAGAGTGAAGACACAGACAAAGAATAAGAAACGATGAAAATTTATCGAACTTCGCAAAGTATCAGTCAGCATTTTTTTTAAATCAAATTTTTCAGCCTGGATAATAATATTATTTTACATCAATCATAAAGATTTTGTATACATTATGTATTATAAAAAGAACTATTTTTTTATTAAAATTCATATCATTCTTATATACGTATTGAATATTAATGTATTAAACGGGTTATCAATAAAAAAATAATTAAATTTGAAAAGATTGTGTGCAAATGGATTAATTCTATGAATATATATTTTTATTTTGTAATTGTTTTGTTAATATTTCTTTTATTGTTGTTATTATTTATTAATCTTCAAATTTGTAAATGGGTTTTGTTCTCATTCTTTCTATAATTAAATACTATTATTCTAATTAAATACTATTATTCATATCAAATTTAAATACAACATTCTCATGTTAGTTATAGGTTAAAAGATGTAAACACTCTGTACACCTAAGTCTATTTCCAAAGATGTATTGTTCTATCAATCATTGTAAAAACTTATGTATAATAAAGAAATTTTAATATATATATATATGAATATATTTGAAGTTGCGAGAATTCCACTCGTTTGGTGTAATTTATCAATAAATGATTTTCCAATCAACGTCTTAAACTTTAAGGTACGTCAAAGAAATCCCGATTCCCGAGAAAATCCCATTTTATTACACGTCACCTTTACGAGATGATGGATTCCGAGGTCTTGCATATTTAATTATGGTTCGACTGATTGATTGATGGATATGCCCACACTTTTACTTTTACCCATTGTAAATTAGTATTTAAATATTTAAGCCACTGCGTGAACAATTTATATTAAATTCCCTTCCAATAATTCATTATTGGAAATATAATAATAAGGTTATTATTTAATTAATTATTGTGAATACTTTGAGACCACCTTGCTTGTCTTTTGTATGTATTTGTATCGAACGGCGCCGACGCCATACAAATTAAATTGCTCCATTAAACAAGCGGCTTTGGTGGAGTTTCGAGTAAAAAATACACAGCTTTATTTTCGCAATTCTACAATTCAAAAAAAGGCTTCGATCTAATTTCCATCGAAGGGGGAGAGTTCGGTATTTCCAACACAGATTCAAGCTTTACTAACGTCCGAATAACATCGTTTACTGAAATAACACACCGAACCGGGCATTAAGTCCAATAATGTTTTCACACTAAATGTTAAATATCATCATCACTGTATAAGGATTACTTTGGACATTTTAAATAAATAGTTTTTAAAAGAAATAATAATCTATCTTTTAATATTTTGCGTTATTCCAATGATCAATCAAGCATTGCTCTCAATCAAAAAATTGAAATAAACTAAATAAAATTGAATAGATGTCTGTTATTTCTAAAATAAGAGTGTTTTAGAGAATTTTTAAATATTTATTGATATAATTATTTTGGACATAATATTTAATGATAACATTAAGTTTACGTAAAATGACAATATAAGTTAAAAATATTGTTTGAAATATATTTAAAATTGCTTTGGATTTAAAGCTTACCACGTTTTATTATAATTTAATTTTAATCTATGATATACAACATGATTATTTTTAAATTATAATATTGTAACTTTTGCAAATATTTAACTCATTTACTAAAATTGTATTTTTTTTATTCAAAACTAATGAAAACCAGCTTATTTTACTATCGTCGTATAAATAGATAATTCAATTCGTAAAATAATGTTATGAAACGTAACGGTAAGTAATCAAATTTGAGTCATTCATTCAATAAGTTTTTGACCAATAACTGTTTGGCAGATAAATAAATCGGCATTATAAATGAATAATTCAATTGGAAATCGTGGCTAATTTGTAAAATATTAAAAGTTCATTAATTCACAATCACTTCCAAACCACTTTCCACAAGATTGGCATCCCTCAACGCACTTAAAGACGGAGTGAATATTTAAATAACCAAACTTCGAGCCTGATGGCGGATAAAACTTTTCCCCAAAATTAATCTATCGCCGAAGATGGTGTTCGATAAAATTGAGATATTGAAAAATAATTTTTCAAATTGACTCGGACGTGCAAAGACAACGAAGTATAATTTGTAAATTAATTAAGTCTTTGATGTCTTCATTTGAATCTCTTAAGCACGAGAATGATGCAACCAGGTGGAACATTTTATTTAATTTCTTCATCAACCTTGTCATAATTAGGAGAATTATTTTTGGCATATTAAGTTATAAAATTAATACCTTTATTATGCTTCGGATTTTATGTCCGAAATTCGCCCCATTATTCGCAAGAGCCTTCGTCACATATCGTAGCATTTTGTTATTAGTTTCAAATATTGTACGAGGGAAAATATAATAAGATATAGATTAATGAGGTTAATTTTGTCAAGAGCAAAGTCAGCCAAAGTGTGTCCAGATGATAGAAGTTTCTTAGGATTCGATTCGCGTAGGCTTAATAAATCGACGTAGCGGACTCCATCTACGCCGTAGCTCTAGTACACTTCTATATGTGTATCTGTCCAAACTTTACTACGTATTTAAGCAAATGAAGAATCGGTCTTTCTTTCTGGCTGCTTCACGATAAATCTTCGAGTTTCTTTCCTTGAGAACCAGACATTGAAAGTTTAAAAGGCGAACGTTTATGGTTCCCCTGTGTATAATTCAGTAAGGGTAGCGGTTTGAGGACGACCAAAAACAAGCCGTCTTTTTAAAGTCAGCCACAAAGCCTCTCGCATCGATTCATGCGTGAACCTTTATATTGATACTAAATAAAACCAACTTCTTTTTACTCTTAACTTACAAGAAAACACTAATATAAATATATAATACAACACGTCCTTCTTCCCACGAAAACATTTGCTTAAACACTATATGGTTATATATATGGAATTGTAGAATATTTCATAATTTATGATAATCAAACACACACCAGAAGCTCTCAAATATATAATAATAAATAAAAAGTCATGAAACCAAATAATTGTGAGTCAAAATAATATTGTATTGTGTGGAAATTACACGTAACAATGTAATAATATTCAAGGCACGTTGCAGAATGGATCAGCACAAATAAAATAATATATTTGGTACAATACTAATTCATTATATTATACATTTCGAAAGAGTTGACATCGAGTACCTAAAAAAATATTTTTAAATATTAAATGTGAGTATAATAAGATGATAATATTATTTTTCGGACCAAAACTTAAACCAAATTAGCAAAATTAATAATAAATTAAACCCAAATCCTACTGATATCGCGGCAAAGTATTTTTCATAAAACATTATTTTTTAATTAAATGGTTTCAGCTAAAATAACATAAAATAAATACAAGATCTATTGGATAAAAACTCTATACGTTTTTCAAGATACATAAATATATATGCTGTTTATATATTTCAAAAATTTATTTTAGTTATATTATATTTAGTATTATTATTATTATTCATATATTTTAGTAGTTCTACAAGTGGGTTTTTGTATTTTTTTCCATAAATTATGAAATTTTATTAATTATTTGATATAATGTTACCTTTACATTAAGCAGATTTGCAAACTCAAGATTATTATTATTATTATTTATGATGTATTATATTTATAAATATTTTAGTAATTCTACAAGTGGGTTTTTGTATTTTTTCCCATAAATTATGTTATGAATTATTAATTATTTTAAATATCAATTGATTATACTCCGTATTAAAATAAGTAAAAGACTAAGTCTATAAACTTAATATTGTAACATCTAATCATAATGTATCAAAACTGTATAGTCAAATAAATATATATATATGAGGACCATTTATTTATTGGAGATAAAGACATTATTTTAAATATATTATGTGAAGAATGATAAATGATTAAATTTCAATTATCTACTTTATATTTAAAGTATTATAAATATTGACCTAGTAGTTTAAGTGTAAATGGAATAATAAAAATATATTCTGGTAAATATAAATCATTTAGGATTAAGAGGAAACGATTTCCTTGGAGTTTTGAAATTCTTCTTATTTAAATCCTGTTCTTTATATTATTCTTAAATAATATTAATAAAGAGCTAGAATATGGAATGTGTACAGCCTGAAACATGGTTTAGTACAATGTAGCTCAGTTATCCAGCTCATAAGTATTGAATGCATGTTGACACATAACCATATAACATTATATATTACTGCGAACCAGAATTTCTGTGTATTTTCCTTCCTAAACACTGTCTTAATATATGAACCTTATGTGAACTTTGAATACATAATAAGTATTTTAAGATGGAAATTATTATTATATATTTGATGAAGGAAATTACTTCAATTCAAGTCTGTAGTTAAGACGTGGGACACTTTAAGTTAATCCTTATATCCGTACTTAATATACGTTAATAATAACCCCTGTGTGTTTGGGAGAGGCTTGTTAGCAATTAATCGCAGGTGTATATCTCATGTTTATAATGAGTAAAGCCAATTAACCAGGTGCTTTATCACCGAACTGGCAAACACTAAACAATCGTAAACCTTTGATTAGCAAATTTACACAATATAATCACGCGCCATGCTTACATTATTCTTAATGTGTCCTATAAATTTATCATATTTTTTTATTGAAAGTGGATTGTGTTAAGAGGTGGCCGTCAATTTGAAAGCATTGTTGTTTTACTAAGCATTACGACAGGTTAATTAAACTTCACTCCACCGTGAAAATAATGTGAAAATTTTACTTTTCGCTTCACTGCATCATAATATCCATCGATCGTCATACTATGCAGAAATCTGATACTACCCACAAAGCCTTTATCATCAGAATTTTTAATTACCTACCTGGAAATTATATTATAATTTTAGATCGTTGAATATTATAAATATATGATTAAATTATATCAAGGCTATTTTGATAACCATCAAATGAGCTGGGGTTCTTCTTGCCTGTCCATGGCAAGTTTCAAATAATTTCCTATTATTAGAATCGCCTGCTATACTTATTATTTAATTTATTGAGATAATGGATTTGTAAATAATATATTTATATCAATAATACATATACATATATACATATACATACATAAAACTCAAATTGAAAAATTAATATGACAATATATGTATAAAGACGCTCTTTAGAAAATATATAATTAAATTAAATCAATGTAATATTTATTCAATTTAGAATTTGCCTGGTATCACAAAAATATTATTTTCTTCCATATTTTTTTAATATATTATTTTATTAATTTTATAATTTGTGTACACTTATAAGTGGCAATTTTAAAAACGAGCATTTTTTATTTTTATCCCATTTATTTATAAATACATATATTATTTTATCATACTGCACTACCACTAGAGCATTACGGGAGATCCCAAATGCCAGGGATAATGAAAAAAAAGAAATATAAGTATTAAAAAAATAATTATATATATATACGAAATGCCCGTCCCTTGTATGCAAAAATGTAATATATTTTATTATAAAGAATAAGTAGCATCATTTTTGACACCCATAAATCTTACCCTCCTTATAGATTCAGATTCTATTAAAAATGTTAAATATTTCATTAAAAATATATGTATTAGTATTAATAACCCGTGACCCTTCTTTCAGCAATCAGCTCCTCGACGATTTAGCCACCCCATCAAATATCTCAATTTATATGTATCTTAGGATATTTTATTTCCGAACAGCCCTCAAGAGGCATGACTTGAATTCAACACATATTTCATGAAAGTTCATCGATAGTCCACGCCCCATTTAATCCATTCTCTCACAAGCGCCATAATGTTATATAAAATCTTCTTTTTTTTGCTTTATTGTAGTATACTTTGTGGACATCGGCATGATTGTAGTGGTAATGTTGGAAGGTCTCGATATCGAACAAGTCCGCAACTAATTTGGTCCTCTTTGTCGGAATAGCTGCTGTAAGTGACAGATATCCGAACCAGCAACCAACTACCCTCAGACTACAACCACTACACCTATTATTTCACCAAACTACCATCCTGGATTATTTACGGTTCACATAAAAATAAATCTTGACGATTGATAGTTCTGCCTTCGACCCGCCATTGGTTTCATTCCACTGCAGCTGTTCAATAGCGTCGCGTCGCCTCAAAGCCTTACACTTTTAATTAACTTCTCCAACAGTCTTCAATTGAATTAATCTAAGACGGATCTTATTTTCAAAAAAATAATTATCAAACATTCTTATTAGTATGATTAATGTCGGTATTTTTACATAAATATAAAATTCTAACGCAATTCTTTTAAAACCGTGTTCCAAATAATTTATATCTCTGCGTTTTGTTTTCATACATGGATCATGCCCAGCACTAATTCATGCGCATATTATACATATACCTCACACATACACGGGCTATGACCACCCGTAACACTGTAATCCATAAAATCCGACATTAATCGTTTAAATAGTAAATGTATATCAAGCAAGTTTTAATGGCGCACTTTATCATATTAAGTAAAAGACGGAATAATAGTATTAAAAAGATCGACAAGTGACAGATAAACAGTACGAGCAGTAAAAGCAGCGCCCCAAGCGACTGTCATACGAAACCATTGGTGACAAATTCATCTTTGTATCCCACGTTTTTGACGTACATAAAAATAAACAATACAAAATATGTTTATTCATTAAATTCATTTGAAATGAAAGATGTTTATTACTAGATTAAAGAATTGCATTTCAAACCATAGATGATTTTTTTTAATAAATTGTTGTATAAGAATTTTTTTTTATTTTAATAAAATATTATTATAATTTTACAATACCTTTCATAATAAGTTAATAGCGTTGTATATTCGTGTTGAACCTTCATATTATTAAATCTGAAGGTAACGTGCAAAGTCGTTAGCTGAAGATTGATTTTCATTGACTTGTCACGTATAAACGATATCGTGATAATCATTTTTACCAAAGTGGTGATTTGTGACATTTATAATTAATTCTTAGCACTTTCAACCAAACGCTCAGATAAAATCAAACCTGCAATTTAGTTGGGGAAATTATATTCATATTGTGATGGATGGATGTTATTTATAATATTTTAAGCCAGTGTATTGTGTGGGAGGCAAAAAGGTTTCCATATTGAGTAGATACGATTATTTCTCCCCAAAGAGGAAAGCGTGCATCCTTGCAGAATCATTTCCACTATCCTTTGAATTTGAAATATCACCTTTCATCGGAAAAAATATGAATACTAAAAAGAAATGCCTGAAAAATACAAGGGTTAGGCAGTTGTACACATATATTTATAAAACCTTATCGGAACAAACAATCTATAAACCCATACCCATATACGCTTTTCTGAAAGCTTTCATAAATAACTGTTAAAATAAATAACGCAAGTATAGAAATTAATTATACACACATAATATTTTTTACCAATTATTAATAAAATAAATAAAACTTTGTCATCGAGTGGAATATATCTGATAATGTTAATAAACATAATGGTTTATTTAAATTAAAATTTAAGTAATTTCCACCATTACTGGCTATTATTTTGTTGGTACTTATTCATTATTTGGGTCTGGGTCTATTATGAAATGTAAATTAGTGTGTATAAATTTCATCTCACAGTTAAATCATATCAATTATTTGCTTTTTACCTATTATAAATCAAAAAAATTATGAATGCAGTATTTTTTTACATATCGTCGGTTAAAAATAAAAGTTACACTTCTCAAAATTATCATATTTTATAGTATAGACGTTTAAAGTTTATTATAAATTTAAAAACGATTTTTTTATAGATACAAAAATAAGACACTTCTAGCACAAAGTATCCTTTTTCTTCATAAAACATCATTATAAAGAGTCATTTTTTCATATAAAATTATTTTTGATTTTACGTCGTTTTTCCCAATAATCTTATTTTATAAAATATTTAATTTGAGAAATGTCACTTTTCTTTATATATGATGATATATATTTAATAAATCATAAAAAATCATTGATGTTTTTCTTTAATTAATAAATGCGTATTCCAATAACTCAATTATTGCCTTATTTATTTTACACATATGCTGACGAAAAAGCCTGTGTTTGTGATCATATGGGTCTGCAAATAATAATGTGTTTTTTCATATTCTGTTGGTCGAGAATATTGAATTAACTTAAGCAAGAAAGGTCTTCCCTAAAAAAACAGCCCTCGAATACACAACAGTATATTTCATACACTATATTGTGCGTCACATTTATTTTACTTTTTTATCATCGGATCTTGATTATTAAAGTGGCATCTTTTCGAGGTAAGTAAGTGCATATATTTAGTTCTATGAAGTAGAAACTGATAAGAATGCGGTTTTTTGCGAGGAAACGAGGTGGTAGTGATTTGGTTGCATGTTCAGCTAGATTGGCGGAGAGTGTTTGTTCGATAGGAAATAGAAAAGATCGAGCACTTTGGCTTTCCCTTATACTGTCATAATAAACAGAAATATACAACATTTTTAGAAAGATAAATTATAAGTATATTGATAAATGAACGGGAATTTAAACTTGTAATCCTTGGATATTGGTGAGAATATATATATATCGACCAAACATTCTATAAAAAAAATATTTGAATACATAACACAATAATGAAGAATCATTTACCACTATCTAATTCTTTGAAATAAAATGTATTTAGAATACAACTTTATCTTGAGATATATTAAATTATATTGAAACTAAAAATTGCAAAAATCAAGTATTAAAAAAAATTCAACTAGACAGGGTCTTTCCAACCAAAAAGCATCAGACAGAAATATAATAAATCATTGTCTATCAGTAGAATTGTTCATTTTTAAATAAATTATGAATACCTATATTGAAAAATATCAATCATTTTTTGTAAACATGTATTTTATATTGAAAATGAAAGTATTTCTTTAAATGAATTTAAAAAAAATCATATGTTTATGTATGCCTTAAGAAAATAAATTTATTTGTCATGTAACCTAGAATTGGCATTCTTTTTTCACTTTCAATAAATTTATGGAGTTATATCATAAAAAGGGGTCCACTTTGTTGAAAAAAATGTTTTCTGTAATATGTTTGATAAAGAAGTTTATCAAGTATCTATGATAATATACATACATATTGTATTGGATATGATATTTATAAAGAATGGGATAATCTATTCGTCCAATTTAAACATCCTTTGTCCCCAGAAATAGTATATAAAACAAAATTGGCCACTGGTTGGTTATTTCTGAGTAAACCTAAGCCATTTGTGCATACATTCGATTTATTTTCGATTTCCATTTGTCGCAGGAACCATCTCCTAAGGGCGTTCACTATCATCTGCTTCGTTGTCAAATTCAATACTGATATCTTCAACATAACCGCAAAAGGTTTTTGAACTATCCTCTCACGTGTACATTTTAACATTTCACATTCAAATGAGATTCGCAGTATCAATGTGTGTCATCAATTTGTTGAAATATGCTTATAATTTTGTATCTTATACTGTGTGTGGCTTAAAATGGCAGCCACGTCTTTTATTATTCGGTAGAGTGGTTTCGCAGGTCTTCATTTTTAAATTCAAGAATAGTAGGATGCATTCTCATTTTCCGCCATTAATATTATAAAATTTTCCTCGAGACAGCTGGTGTTTGATGGAAACAACAAACAAAGAGTAAAGTAAAGCGCAAGTGAATGTAGTAAGTTAGCGTTGGTGCAATTAAGAACTTTACTTTATAGTATATGAGATACAAGCAAGTATTATTTAATTATTTTTTTTACTATTAAACAGGTAATTGTTTAAAAATACAAAGAACATTATTCTTAATTACCGATTAAAAATATAAAAAATAAATAAATAATCTTTTTTATTTTGTCGAAAAAGATATTTCAAGCTAAAATAGGGACGGCATAATTGTATATATATAAATAACTAAAAATTAAAATAAAATGGTTGTATTTAAAATAAAAATTGTGTATTCAAATAATTATTTTTTAATCTATTTACGGTTTTTATTTTTGTTCATACCTTTTATCATTTAATATTAGGTACCTCTCATATCAAATAACAATGTTATTAAAATTCTCATGTTATTTAAATGCAAAAATATTTATATATTCTGTACACCTCAGTCTAATTTAAACATGTTAAATCCAAATTAAATAAATAAATTGTAAAAAACTAAAAGACTATAATCTATTCAATAAATTTTAAATAAGATCATTTTTGGTCTATTAATTGATAAACATAATTTTCTAAATACATTGTTCAATCAAACTAGAGTTTTAAAATCTAAATTAAAAATTTAGATTAAAATTCATTTTTAATTCGATAACTAAGCATCATTATTATTAATTATTCCGTAGGCAATGATATAAAATAAATTATATATGTTATATATATACATGAAAAAATGTTTTTTATATGGGTATACATGTAATAATTATAATTTGTGCATAAAGCAAATAAATAAGCAGAGTAAACGAACAAAATATTCAATTAAAATGGAACGGTATTTGAGTCAATTTAATATAATATGTATAAATTAATAATATTTAAAACTGAGTATCTTAGACGATTTTGTATGAAATTCTCTAACGTTGCTTGTGAGATAATAAATATAAGTTGTAGTGTATGGTGTAAGCCTTTGTAGTCCTGAAATCAGTGTATTATTAGTGAAACCAGGCAAACATTCCCTCTTTCCCTGTTTCTGTGTTCAGACTCTCCGGCAAAGCTTCTAATGAAAATGAAAAACAAATCCTTCACTACTCTTCCATCACCTCAAATTACATTTCAATATTTCAAGCCTGCCTCCTGTAAACCAACACAGCCTCGAGGCATCGATTCAGTGTTTTAAATTTCACACGAAAATGTACAGACTGTTATGTCAGACCATAAAAAAGTTTCATAAAAATATCAACAATGTCAATTATAATATTTATATCGTCGCGAGGAAATTTTTAGTGAAGAGTTTTTAATTTTGTCGGGGGATTCGTGCAGAAGCAAAAAGTTGTATGCTGAAAGTATCTTTTTAATTATAAAGGTGTTTCGTGAGCCGTATCCGCCAGACAAGACACGTACTGAGGATACTCACTTTTATTTACGGAAAACTCCAATTATTAAAACTCACTCAGCGATAAATTGAAAAATTCCCACTATAACGGTATTAAAATTTATAATAAAAGTTGATGTTCATGTCATATTAATTCGTATTACACACCAATAGATTCAACAAATGCACAATCACAACACACTTTTGATAAAACATTTCACATCAAATTTATAACCAATTATTTGTAAAAAAATATTATTATACCCAAATCACAATGATACGGAATTAAAACAGCAAATTTATGTCATAAATATTGTAAACTATTTTTATTTAATATCACAATTTATAGACGTGCATACATATGTATGGTAAATGATTGGTATAGATAAAAAAATGATTGGAAAATAATGATTATAGTAAATAAAAGATAAAAAATAAATTGTTGATTGTGTTGACTTCTGGATTCCTTAATTTAAAGATTTTTATAATATATATAATAAATATTGCGGAAATTACACCAAACAAATTTGGAAACAAATATGGAAACTTTTATGGACATTTTTATTTTGTTTAAATGATTTTCCTTTCTCAATATTTGAATTATAACATAAAAATATAATTTTCTTTATGATTTTATCATTACAGCTTTAGAAAAATGCAATGAAAACACAAAAAATATAAATTATTTTATATATTTAAATTTCAGGCTGATCAAATCCGTTGAAACTATTAAATCATTTATTTTAATATTTTATTAAAATGACAACTCGGGATATTTTTTACTTAAATTCATCTTCTGCTCCAATATTATTTCTAATATTCAGTTTTACTTATTGTAAATGTATTATGTTGTTAGTTGAATTAAAATTGATGACATTTTAAACAAATTATTTTATTGCTATAATAAACATATTTAAAGTAATATACTATATTGATCCCCTTATATACTATGTATAGTAATATAGAAATGCGATCCAGGCTTGCACGCGTCCTGAAAGACAATGGAATATGTGCGGTCGCCTGAAAAAGGGGCTGATCCATCATTACACTACCCTCACCACCCCATAGACTTACCAATATACATTAGCGATCACATAGCACATTAATATCATAACAACCCAACAACTTTCATATGTGCAATTATTTGATTAAACACACATCAAATAAAAGAATATTTTGTGGGTCAGATATTTTCTATGATCATAATAACAAACGATCATAGAATTCGGAATGTTGTTATGGACTTTGGGACCAAGAGTCCATTCAGGATAGAACATGTCGACGGGCTCGACTAAGAGTAATATGACTCGGGATATTACCTTTTTAACTTTTTCTCATTTTATTATTTAATTAATTATTGCGCATATTCTGACAAAAAATCACGATTCTAGTGCTTAAATTGAGAAAGATAGGTTTTTTCTTATGGGGTACGTTTCGAGTTATCGCCCACGGGAGAAAAAATTTGACGCTCGAGTAATACGAACGGAGACATCGCCTTCTTAGTCGTTCATTTGCTAAACACTGTAGGCGATATCTTCAGGTAGCTTAGTCTTCATTGCGCACACCGACACCAAATACGTGTGAACAATCATGTGTGTATTAGTAACCAATAAGACACGGCTATGACTCCCCACCACCATCACTATCAGTCCCTTTCTTCCTGCCTTATAATACTCATACAATACTCACCAACAATTACACATTTCAAAAAAGATTCAAACATTTCAGGGATGGCACAATACTTCTTCTTCTTCACGATCACTTGTTTAAACTCTACTTTACTAAAATAATTTCATTTTTAATAATAATTTAATATTATTATTTTAAAAACATATTTTTCAGTGATAATATTAAATAATAACAGTGATATTTTTTTTTAAAGTGGTCGAAACAAAGACTCCCTGCTTTGTAATAATATTGGTGGTTTATCAACACTTTTGAAACCAAAAACCAAAAAGTGGTTCTTGGGTGTGTTTTTATCAGCAAAATCAACAGAATGATGAAATACCCTGTTATTTGTATTATATTCAAACAAAACTGCAATTCCAATAAATACGGTAATATAAAGTAGTGAGTATTATAAGAATAGAGTTCCTATGGTCTTATTCAGTGAAGTGGTCAAGTCATATGGCTTTTGTATTGTGAACATAATATATTACTAATATCCTAATTTACCGGTTGTATTTTTATTGAAGAACATGCCACTAAATATGTTCCCACATATGTGAGATATTTAAAAAATATAATTTTTTCATTAAATAATTTTTATTCTCTATTATTATTAAAATAGGGTATTTTGACATAACAAGCTGAAAATTTGTAGAAACAGTTATTTTTTTTCAATAAATCACACAGAGGCTTCGAAGTTTATTATTAGCTGCAACTAAACAAACGGATGACAATAAATACTATCGTCATTTTAAATTATCAATATTTATTTCATTTACTGATTATTTCAATTAAATAACCATTCTTAGAATTCATACATTCATTCATTCTACCACTTAATACCTCGGACATCGTTCAAGTGGTTTGGTAAAAACACTTTTATATTTAATTGAACTGATATTTCTGTGTTATGGTTTTTTTTTCATTGATTTTTCAAAATTCAAAAACCCTCAAGTACCTGATATTTTTCAATTAATTATCGACACAAGGTCAGTAACGCAAGTAATCTAGAATTTAAAGACAATATCATAAAAATAGTAGAGAAACGAAAGAATTAAAAAATTTTGGAATCGACCACTAGTAACTATAATCATAAATAATATAATCATTTACCCAATCGATGAAGGAGATTTATAATTATAATTAAAAATATCCTTAGTATATTACGTATATGAGAAATGTAATGTATGAACTAATTAAAAATACAAATTATTAATTGTAAATGATTTTATAACTGTATACTTGGTATTATTGAGTGAGTATTACAGGTATCATATCGGCTATAGCGAGGATAGACACTAATAATGATAAAATGATAGGAAGAGCTAATAAAATTATGTCACATGCAATTCAATATTAATGCATGAGCAAAAGTATACTAATAAAACCATTTTTCAACAGAATGAATGAATATCTTTACCATTTGTCTTTATTTGAATTTCTTTTTGAGAAAAAGCATTATATTTTGTTATCTGTATTATATTCAAACAAAACTGCAATTCCTATAAACACTATAGAGTATGGTCATATTCAGTGAAGTGGTCAAGGAATGAATGCTTAAAATAATATCAGTTGGGAAACCTAGTCACTTGAGATATTTAAATACTTACCGCTTGTATTTGTGTATATTTATTTTTGCCATTTGATATGTAATATAAATAATATAATAGAATGTAATAATAAAGCAATATTGTAAAGGTAGTGGTGCGAGTGTCTGGTAATGAAGCTGCTAGTAGTAGTAGTAGGTATAGTAGTATAATAGATATTGTGGGTGTGTGCGTGTCGGTGTAGTAGTGTGTGTGAGGGAGCTAGGATGAGTGTGTGAGTGTGATGCATAGTAGTGTGTGTGTGATGCATAGTAGTGTGTGTGTGACTTATCATCTCCAAGTATTTCAAGAAGGACATTGAAGACAGCGATAACTCCGTGTATCGCCTTCCCGTGCGCTTCCCCTCCGCAAATCTTCCCTACAAGAACAATTTTTAGCTTGCCCCCTTTTAAATATTGCATTATTACATATTTAAAAAATACTCGTATGTTGATAACACAATGGGGCACGTTTTTCCGAAAAAAGTGAAACGATATAACATCTGAATAAAGAGATATTAAATAAAAACCTTAAAAAAACGGTTTTTCGGCCGTCCTGTAAAGTTGTGTTTTTCGACTTATCGCCGTCTTAGCGGAGCCCGTCGATGTCTCTGCTTGCAATACATATTGCATTATTATTTGTTTAGTATAGATTGCTTGTTACCAACCCATCCAATTCTAGATATGGAATATTGTATTGTTTATATAGTAACTTTCCATGCAATATCTACCAATAGCTGTTTGTGTTTCTTTTACAATATTTGACTACTAGCAGTATAAATTGAAAGGGCTGCTAGTATCAATGAGCAGTTACTTCCAGTTACTTCTGGAGAGTCTACTGTCACTTCGAGTTATTTCTGGGCTGCAGTTATGCAGTGATAAATCATTAGTCTTCAACAACCTCAATAAACGTCTCTTCCAAGAAAAACATTCTTTTCCTTTTGGAACATAAGAAAAACTGGTGTCAGAAGTGGGATCCAGCGCTGACAAGAAGTCCATACTTTGAGAACACAAATTGAAGGTCTAGGAAAACACCGTGAGCGAGGATCCATCTAAAGAAGAGGACAAAGAGAAGAGGAAAAAGAAGAAAATGTCATTTAAACTGTGAGTAACCTTACTTTCGATTTTTAAAGTAAAAGAACGTGTTTGCAATTAAAGAGTTGTTTGTAAATAGCAGAAAAACAATTTTCCCATATTCTAAAAAGTAAAAATTACTAATTTAAAAACAATTAAAGTAAAATATTCATTTAATTAACATTTAAAATGTCGAAACCCGTAGAAAAAGCTAGTGTAGACGCACACTTGACGAACTTTGACACTTACCCTATAGAATTCTTAACCTCCTTTATTCAAGCATTCGATGGCAAATCAAACGAACTTAGTAAATTCGTAAAAAACTGCGACTACGCTACGGAAATAGCAAAAGATCACCAAAAACCGGTCCTTTACAAATACATATTGTCTCGAATATCAGGAAAAGCAGACGCGATCATATCATGTAGAAATCTTAAAAATTGGTTAGAATGTAAAACATTTCTATTAGAAAATTTCCAACACAGTAAACCGTTCAGTCAATTTTTACTAGAATTGCAGACGTGCAAACAAAACAGACAAGAAAGCATATTAGAATTCACTCAAAAGGTTGAAAAAATTTACTCTAATCTCACTAGAGCGGCAAGGGCTGAGTCATCAGACCCGACGGAACTATTAGGACAACAATCCATGATTAAAAAACTAGTTTTACAAGCTTTTATGGTAGGAGTACTACCAGAATATGGTAATACACTTAGAGCTAGAGATCCTTCGACTTTCGAAGAGGCAGCACAATTTGCGATTAACGAAGATAAACTAATCAGATTATCTAATGCTCATCATAATAAAACTAACTTCAATAATTACGGTAATAGAAAATTCAACAACGATAATTTCAATAATAATTTTAATAAAAATAGATTCGCTAATAATAGTTATAATAACAATAATTCTAATAAATTCAATAATAAATATTGTACAAATTGTAAAATCAACGGTCATACAATAGATAATTGTAGAAAGTTAAATAACAAAGTATTTCGTACCAACACTGATAATGCAAACAATAAACAAATTATTTGTTTTTATTGCAACAAGCCCGGACATATCAAGTCAAATTGTTATAAATATAAACAGACGCTTAGTAATCAAACATCGGAACAAAATTCTTTTTTAGACAAAGAGAAAATAACAGAGAAACGAATCAGCCAACTAAAAATAGATTATTAAAAAGTGAGAAAATAACCGCGTTTATCAAAATTAAAACTCAACAACAAGACTATGATCGAGATTATTTAGAATTATTAATAGATAGTGGTGCTGAAATATCTCTAATTAAACCTATTGCGCTCAAAGATAATATTACATATAATGACTCGGATAAGATTCTAATTAGCGGTGTAAACGGGAACTCGACCGAGTCTCCCGGATCTGTACAAATAAATTTAAATATAGGAAGCAGCTGGATTACCCAGAAAATGCATTTGTTGACTCGCGCAACGAATGTGCCTCTCGATGGGCTATTGGGGGAAGATTTCTTAAAAAAGAATCTAGTTAGCTTGGATTATGATAGAAAGGTATTAACAATTAATAGAATAGAATTCCCATTATATTTTTATGATGATAAAAGTAAAGACGCGAATGTTAGTAAGGTGCAGAGTGCACCAGCGCGAGCAATAACGATGATAGAAGCTTCAATTCTGAATCCCGAGATTAAAGTAGGACTTACACCAGATATGATTATATCAGAAGGTGTTTATTTAAGTCGTTGTATATCTAGAGTAGATGAAAATGGAAAAGCGTTAGTATCAATACTTAATACTAATGAAAAGCCTGTAAATATTCAACAATGTGAACTGATATTAGAAAAGTTCGATGAAAGTAAATCAGAATTACTAAAAAATACTAACATTAAAGTAAAAACGAAGAAAATTGCAAAGATATTTAAAATTAATAGTTCTAACACGAAATATAGAATAGATAAAGTAAAAGAAAATCTAAGAACAGGTCATCTTAACAATGAAGAGAAGGAATCTTTATTAGAAATTTGCGCGGAGTATAATGATATATTTCATTTGGATGGCGACAATCTAAGTCACACAGACACAATGTATCACGAAATAAACACAGGAGATAACAAACCAATATTTACGAAATCGTATCGATATCCAGAAGTACACAAACATGAAGTAAATAAACAAATAAAGAGAATGCTTGAACAAAATATTATCGAACCATCGACCTCTCCATGGTCTAGTCCACTATGGGTTGTCCCTAAAAAACAAGACGCTTCAGGTGAAAAGAAATGGAGAATAGTAATCGATTATAGGAAGCTTAATGATATCACGGTTGGGGATGCTTACCCCCTTCCCAATATCACAGATATTTTAGACTCATTAGGGCATTCTAAATACTTTACGACTTTAGATTTGGCTTCCGGCTTCCATCAAATACCTGTTAAACCGGAAGATAGACCGAAGACTGCATTCTCAACTCCTCTAGGCCTATACCACTATAATAAAATGCCCTTTGGATTAAAGAATTCGCCTGCTACTTTCCAAAGATTAATGAACAATGTTCTTGCGGGCATTCAGGGAATCAAATGTTTTGTTTACCTTGACGACATAGTAATATTCGCGGACACGCTTGAAACACACACACATAGACTAAGAGAAATTTTTAACGTATTACGATTGCATAATTTAAAACTACAACCGGACAAATGCGAATTTTTAAGACATGAAGTAGCTTATCTAGGACACATAATATCAGAAAAGGGAGTTAAACCCGACCCAGCTAAAATCTCTGTAATTGAAAAATACCCAACACCGAAAAATATTAAAGATATTCAATCTTTCTTAGGATTAGTCGGATACTATCGAAAGTTTATCAATAATTTCAGCAAAATAACTAAACCTCTAACTTCTTTATTAAAAAAGGGAATTCAATTTAAATGGGACTCACCTCAAGTAGAAGCGTTCGATACTTTAAGAAACGCCTTAATGACAGATCCTATATTGCAATATCCAGACTTCACGAAACCTTTTATCTTAACCACCGATAGCAGTAATTTTGCAATAGGAGCCATTCTAAGTCAGGGTTCAATAGGAAACGATTTGCCTATAGCTTACGCGTCGCGAACTCTAAATAAAGCAGAAACTAATTACTCAACAACCGAACGTGAATTGTTAGCTATCATCTTTGGGGTCCAGCACTTTAGATCTTATATTTTCGGAAATAAAGTACAGATTGTCACTGATCATAAAAGTTTAACTTGGTTATTTAATGTAAAAGACCCAGGAAGCAAGTTAGTCCGTTGGAAATTAAAATTATTAGAATATGATTACGAAATCATATACAAACCTGGAAAGCTAAATAGTAACGCAGACGGACTTTCTAGAATAACATTGCCCGACGACTCTCACAACATATTACATATAAACAGCAATAAAGATACGTATAAGGATTGCATAGAGTTTTACAAATCAAATTTACAAACCAATACTAATTATGTAGAAACCGATGAAAATCTTCTATCCCGTAAGGACAATCTAGTACATTTGACATCAGCCGACATTGACTTTAGTGAAGACACTTCTTCAGAAATCAGAAATATTATTGATAACCTTGAAGAATTAAAAGGTAAAACCCATAGAATAGGAGATATTTTAATTAGCAATTACAATGATTTTGAAATTTACCATTTGATTGTAAAACAAAACTTTTGGGATAACATATCTCATCCAGAAATATTTCAAACTTTTAATAATTTTAAAACCCTTTGCCAAACAAAGAATATTAAAACATTTTCACTTTCCAAAATAGAGGATAACGTTAAATGGAAGAATATTCTAAATATAATAACATTTGTATTTAGGAACACTGATGTCGTTTTCACTATTTGTAAAAATAAAATTATCACTCCTGAACCTCAAACAGTACCAGATATACTAAAAGAATATCATGACAGTCCTTTATCAGGGCATCAAGGATTTCATAGAACATATAATAGAATCCGATTAAAATATAAATGGAATAAGATGAAAGAGGATATTCAAGATTATATTAGAACTTGCGAATCCTGCCAAAAAAGAAAAATATCTCGTCAGAATTTTACCAAACCTATGGAGATTACTACAACTTCTAGGAAGCCCTTTGAGAGAGTTGCAATCGACATAGTTGGACCGTTACCACAAACCGAAAGCGGAAATAGATTTATATTAACCTTGCAAGATGATCTAACAAAATATTCTCAAGCATACGCAATACCCAACCACGAAGCGATAACGATCGCGAAAGTTTTAGTATCACAATTCGTATGTAAATTTGGTATCCCTATTTCAATACTATCAGATCAAGGTTCCGATTTTACCTCTAATTTGATAAAAGACATAGCAAAACTGTTTAAAATAAAAAAGATACAAACCACCGCGTATAGACCGCAATCAAACGGTGCTCTCGAGAGATCACATGCAACTTTAGCTGATTATCTTAAACATTACATAAACGATAGCCAGTGCGACTGGGACGATTGGATAGACTTCGCTATGTTTTCTTACAATACGACCCCGCATACGTCAACCAAATATACTCCGTACGAATTAGTGTTCGGAGTTAAACCCGAATTACCCTCAGCATTAACACAAAATCCAGAATTCAAATATACATATGAAAACTATATTGATAATTTGAAATTTAAATTAAACAAATCACATGAAATCGCTCAAAATAACCTAATTGAAAACAAAATTAAATCGAAAGAAATATTTGATAGGAAAATTAGCTCTAAGATAAGTTTTAATGTAGGAGATTTAGTATACCTTAAAAATGAAAATTTGAAACCCAGAAATTGTAAAAAATTAAGTAACAATTATTCAGGACCGTACAAGATAATTAGTATAGATTCTACAGTAAATTGTACCATACTGATAAAAAATAAAAAAGTAAAGGTACACATGAATAGGTTAAAATTAGCTCGTATCAGAATAAAATAGATTCATAAAACGGATAATCTTGTTACAGATTTTTGCTTGCTGTGATAGCTACTGCAAGTGCATCACCCGTCAACGTAACTGAACTAAATACAGCAGGTATATACTATAACCATGTGGGAGATGTAGGTTTCATCGAAGGAGAATGGAACATTTTAACATATGTTAATTTTAAAGAATATGATAGGAAATTAGATATTGTTAGGAGAAGTTACAAGAAAACTGAAAAATTTTGTATGAACGAATTGATAAAAGATCTAGGTCTATGTGACCCGACATTTCCAATCATTAGACAAATTATTCAAAAAATTGAATTAGAACACTCTTCTTTGACGGAATTAACATCGCATCATAGAATTCATAATGCTAGAACTAAAAGAGCATGGTTAAACCTCGTGGGCACAGCATTCAAAACGGTATTTGGAACACTAGACGAGAACGATGCTGAGTACTATAATAATGCTATTAATTGTGTCAAAGACGATGAAAAAAATACACTAGAACTATTAAAATCTCAAACGCAAATTGTCAAAACTGCTATTACAAACTCTAACAATACTATAAATAATTTAGATCGTAATGAACAAATCTTTGAAAGTAACTTCCTTAAATTAGAATCTTTTGCAGAAGAAATAAGCAAACACCTCTTTTCTTTGGAAACGAAAGAAGGGTTACAGGAACATTTCACCTTATTAAATGTAATAAGCAATGAATTATTAACTGAAATTAACGAACTCGCCAGCGACATCTTATTTACGAAAAACAAAATATTGCATCCCTTTATTATAACACCCCGTAATTATTTAAACGAATTATTAAAGTCCATTCCCTATTTACCGAGTTCGATCTCATACCCCGTTCCTGTTGACAATAAACATCTAGAAATACTATTATCCCTAGTTGATATCAAAGTCTACCCCATTGACGACAGAATCATCTTCAAAATTTCCAATCCATTGTGTAACTTCAACCACTTTAACATTTACAATTTAATTCCTGTACCAATAAAAAGACACGATAACCTTTATATGTTTATAGCACCTTCTGTAAATTACTTAGCCATCTCAGATAGTAAAAGTCAATATGTTATTATGACAAACTTAGAAAATTGTAAAATAGTTTATAAGAAATTTTATGTATGTAACCTCGACCAACCTCTGTACTCTACCTATGCTAGAAAAATATGTGAAACAGAAATCTTAGTTAATAATCGACAACTATCAGATGATTGTAATGTTAGACTTTTAAATGAAATTGAAGAAATTTGGCATAAAATTAATGTTAATACATGGATAGGCATATTCCCTAAACAAAGTTCAGCAACAGTAAAATGTAACTCTTCAGAATTTACAGATGTCACACTTAGAAAAACAATGTTGATACAAGTAGCACCCAATTGCAAAGTATATAGCGAAAATAGTTTTATATCAAATACTCAAATATTACAGTCTGATGTATACATTAACAGTAGCTTATCGATTAACCCCAAGTTTGACATCTTAAATGATGATTGCTGCAATACAAATATTTCAGGAACCAAAATAAACTTACCTTTAATCTCTCATAGACTGAATAACTTAAATAAAGATGATTTGCTCGTGGCAAGCCACAATTTAGATGATGTAATTAAAAGAATAGACTCAGAAAATAGCAATAATGTATTCAAAATAACCAATAGTGGATGGTTCCAATATGTATTAATAGGAATAGTCAAAATAATTGTAATTGTAATCTTGTATAAAATATTTAAAAAATTATATAGAAAATATACTAGAGACGGAAAAAGAGACGATAATATGATAAGTAATTGTATAACATTTAATATTTGTAAAAACACTAGTAAAAGAACTACAACTGTAAACAATATGGAATGCGAATTTGAGGAACTGGAATCTGAAATTGAAATACAACCTGGAAGATCATTGAGACGAAGCCAAAGATTAGCGAACACCATACAGTGAGATATGGGATATCTCATCCAGGGGTGGAGGTGTTATGGACTTTGGGACCAAGAGTCCATTCAGGATAGAACATGTCTCTGCTTGCAACACATATTGCATTATTATTTGTTTAGTATAGATTGCTTGTTACCAACCCATCCAATTCTAGATATGGAATATTGTATTGTTTATATAGTAACTTTCCATGCAATATCTACCAATAGCTGTTTGTGTTTCTTTTACAATATTTGACTACTAGCAGTATAAATTGAAAGGGCTGCTAGTATCAAGGAGCAGTTACTTCCAGTTACTTCTGGAGAGTCTACTGTCACTTCGAGTTACTTCTGGGCTGCAGTTATGCAGTGATAAATCATTAGTCTTCAACAACCTCAATAAACGTCTCTTCCAAGAAAAACATTCTTTTCCTTTTGGAACATAAGAAACTGAAAGAGAGTTTGATTGCATGTTTTTCGGATTTTTACATTGAATGTACATCAGCATTGAGAATATTTTTATTCAAAGCATAGTATTATGCGATTAGGTTTTAAAAACATATTTTTTTGATATAACTAGAATACAGACTCATTAAAATAGATAAATATGATGGTATTTTGCAATCTATTTATTATTCTTCCATCAATCATTTCATTCATAAAACACCATGGCGTATTTATATATATATATATTTTTAGAAGTCATTGCTGAATTTATACATTGAAAAGAAATTGTTTGAAATTTTGATTAAAAGTGACAAAATTGAGAAAAAAATATTATTATACAAAGCATAAAATCGATGAGAAATTGTTGAGTTAAAAAGACCTTGGCTTTATGTTCAAATTCAATAATATTATTATCAAAAAATCAAATTCCATAAGCAAATTACTATAATTGTATAAAAGATTTCAAGAAGAATTTATTAAATAATTATAGGTGAAAATCATGGTTTTAAATATTTTATTGATATTTATGCAATTGTTTGTTCGGAACATTAATATAAATATTTGGTCTTGTCGTTTATCAACGATTACAAACTTACTAAATGTTACCAGTGAATGTGTATCTCTCATAGATATTCTTCTACTGGTTTGTTGTTATCTGTAGTGAAAATACATTCTCACTGATAATAATACGAATTCACTATACATACATAATACAATGCTTGTCTGTGCTGATGATTAATTACACTTTATTCAAAGAGCATATCACTTCACTTTCACAACTTTTGAACGATGCTTTATAATGCATTTTTAATGTTGGAAATAAAATATTTATCGCTTCAATTTGAAAGAGAAAAGTTCGTACACACAACATTCGCAATTGGTTCGAGTTTTGTGTCAGAACTTTTCATTTTATTACTTCGGAAATCATCTCAATTTTCAGATACAAATAAATACTAGAACTAGACACACATTTTATAATATATTATGTAAGAAGCGGGCAACAGACAGCAGTTGACATGAAATATTAAATGGAATAGTTTTCATACATTATGTAGTCAAACACAATACCGAGGAATTACTAGGAATAACAGAGTATTCAAGTTACCTTAACAAACAAATCTTTTCAATTACGAATAGCTGCAAATACATAATTTGGCCACTATACTAAGGAATAAATATAAAAAAATAATCGATATCGATATTTTATGTAAATGGTTCAATGCTGAATTTATTATTAAAAACCATACATTTATTTTTGTGCGAAATGAATATTTCATAACTTTGATAAGTACTCAAAGTTTGGAGCGGAACTTCCATTTTGGGGGGTGAAAGTAGATGATTTCAAACTTTCACTAACAACAAAATTTTTAAATACAGTATTTTGAGATATAAAATAATATATATTGGCTAATAATAAGAATGGATAACACCGAGATTGTATTTTAAATAAATTATTCTTACATACCCGTGTGATATAATTAATTTAATAAAATATAATCAATTTTAAAATCCAACACGACAACATTTTTTTAAATTCAAAACGGGCCAAATTATTTGACCATATAAAATATTACGGGTCAAAGATCTACGCAAATTATATGAAGTGTTGCTATACGATACTTACATCATATACTCAATCACTTAATAAGATTTTTTTTTAATTTTAAATATGCCATATATTACAATAAAGAATCGCTAATTTCTGTGTTATACTAACAATTTGTAGATACGTATTGTGTTAATAACCCATCGATATTGCAATAGGTAAAAAGAAGCTTATTTTAAATCGTACATAATAAATAATTTGTAGGTAAACAAACAATTCGTAACAATTGAATTGAAGTTTTTCTTAATAATGTTTGACGCATGTATTCTGTTTGTTTGATTTATGTGACTATTGTATGTTTATGAGTTGTTATGAAATTCTTTCTCGTCTGAGAGATTTATAAGATGTCTTATTTGTGAGTATCTAGATATTAAAACAAAAGATATTCGTGTTAATCAAAACAAAACAAAGCATGAATGTAATATAATAATCATATATGGTAATCCTTAGAAGCGAGGAATCCTTGTTTGATCCGCTAATTCTATGTAATCTGAGTATTTATTGCGAGTCTGCATTCTTGGTGTGTTATATAGTAAATCAATATTTAGGGGGTCCAGTATTAAAAAGGGGAATTTAGCCTCGTGGTGGTCATATATTAGCCAGGATAATGTGAAACAGAATTATATTGAACCTCCATAACTACTAACTTAATATACCTTTCTCACGTCAACGTTTATAAATATCTCATATAACAGCTCTACACAATTATTATTACGAATAACCTTTCGCTCTTTCACTTCGTTATATTCTCAATCTGCAATACGCATTTATTGGTAGCTATTATTAACCTATTTATAGATATTATATTATATATTTAGATTTGTTTCTTATCTCCGAAGAGCATGTGTCACTTTTAGACACGCGCATGACACTTTTGTTTATAGTACTGATCTGATTTAATAATTATAATAAATAAAAATAGCACCTCCCAATGAATGGATATATAGCATGTTATTTTGTGGTATAAGTAAATGCTTTAAAGGAATTCTCCCGTTTTTCGTGACTATTTCGTCATACTTGAAGAATTTTCTTATGTAACTTATAATGAAATTGGAAAGATTTATTTCATATAATCGACACTATAAAATCGGAAACAATTCTTTTGAATTTCAACTCCCCGTGCCATCGATACACATTTTTTGAAATCGACACTTATTGCTTCGATATTTGATCGAATTAATTATTCGATCGAGTATTGGCTTTTATATCGTATATTCTTTAAGAAAAGGTAAGAAGAAGTAGTAGGAAAAAAATTGCCTCATCACCAGATAAACTATTGTGCTGATGATGATGATATGTGATAATTTTATAAGAGTGGAGAATTTCACTAGAGAAATTTCCGTGCTAATAAAAGCTTTGATATTCAATGAATGCACCAAATGAAATTCTCTTCCGACTCAAATGCTACAAAAAGTAAAATGTTATTTAAATGATTACTATTGAACAAATACTTAATATTTAATCTCTTAGTTCAGAAATGATTTGAATAGTCATATAGTGATGTTGTAGTTGCAAAATAATAGTTGTTTTTAGGAAGCGATAAAACTTTTATAGCTCAATCCTGGTTTATATCAAAGCAAACACTTCACTCATAACATAACATCTCGCCTTGAT
>JAGTTH010004407.1:0-75062 GCA_022606485.1 Agraylea sexmaculata | reverse complement strand
ATATATATATATATATATATATATATATATATATTTCTAGGGAAATTTTAATTGAAATTTTAAATTTGTTAATATTTTTTTATTTTCTCGTTGGTTTTTAATAGGACGGTAATATGTTATTTATTTTTTCATTCAGAAAGTGTTTAAATTTTCAAAGTAAATTATAAATAAAATAATTTAATACCTTTTTTATATTAAGAAGTATTGTTTTATCAATAATAATTGTCAGATTTGATGGAATAAGGGCGGATACTACATACGCCCTTTTACGCAAAATTTCATATTTAAATAATAACTAATTTTTGATATTCTAATATGATAAAAGTCTTGTCTGTTAAAAGAACATTTTTTGTATCACGTTTATTAGGATACTTATATAAGTGGCTTGGTGGAATAAAGGCGGATAGTGGGATACGCCCTTTTTCCGTAAAATCAGATCATTTGATATCCTCTTACGGGAATTTATTTATCTGCTACCGAAGACAATATATATTCATCATATAAAAGATGGAATGATGTACTAGATAATTTTAGTATACGCCCTTATTCCACCCAGGCGCCTAAATTATTAAAATAATTGCAATTTAAAAATTTATTTGAGGTGAGCGAAAGCTCCCAAATCCAGATTAAATATTAACCTATGTTGTGATATTTAATTTTCATAATAAAAGTTTGTATTTAGGAGCTTTTCGGTTGTATTCAGTGCTTCCAATACTCTATTCGTATACGCACCAATACTGACAGCTCTAGCACGACTCACTCAATCTCATTACACTATTATATTGAATACGTCCGCTTGATTCTGAGGCCCTCAATTATTTATATGCATATTATTTATAGGATATTGTTAGGTTAGGTTATTACTACTTCACAATGGAAGCTTCGATTGAATGTATGATCAAAATAATTATAGATGGTGCATGTAATTTATTATAAATAGGTGTTTTCCATAGTACATAGTGTCGATCCATTTACAGCCTGTCTAATTGAACAGGTAAACTGTAGCAGTCCTCATACTGATCACTTATACAAACATTCACTACGTCTTGTACCAAGTGGAGCTATCATCGCATCCGTCATCAACCAGTTTACAATTAATTTTAAATACAATATATCTGTGAGACAGAGATATGAATTAAACATACTGATAGTCGTGATATTGTTATTAATAAAAATAATTTTAAAATGATTAAAATGTTGTGAATACATGAGGCTTTTCACAACTAAACAACGATCGTGACCTGCATGATTCACAATATTGTTGTTCGTCACATGTACATTGCGTGACTTTAAAACCATCAATAATGTATGTAAAGCTATAAACTGCAAATACTGTGGTCGTGGGTTCGAATCCTCCTTAAGTGAAAAAAATATTATTAATAAAATCCCGATCGATCGTCTTGATCCTGTATTGTAAGGTAAATACTGATTATTTAGTCGGTGACCTGTGTAACTAGTAATAGTTAAGATCATCGACAGGTATAATGCAAATAAATCAAACCTAGTAAAAAAATCTGTGACCAATCATGGCCGTTGGTATGTTGTCTGTTAAATTAAGGGATTATGGGAGGATTTTTTCATAGACAAAGTCAGTGCCGTCTCATGATAATTTGTACTGGAGAATAAGTCAGAAAAAAATGTATCTATTTGATCGTTTATTACGACTGGGAGATCGGGAATAATATTAATAAAATCTCGTTCGATCGTCTCGATCCAGGTTTACTCTGATTTCCTGTATTGTAAGGTAAATACTGATTATTAAGTCGGTGACCTGTGTAACTAGTAAGTGTTAAGATCATCGACAGGTATTTAATTAACATAACAAAAAAAATCCTTCTCAAAAAGCATTTTAAAGTATGATTTTATTTATTTATTAGCATAAATATCATTAATGGCTTTTATATAATACATCAATAAATCAATACGATATTTGGGGAATGGGCTTGAAAAATAATTTAAATAAATATATATATTAGACTATAGAGGAAGGAGGAAAAAATAATTATAATAAATAAAGAGCATAGTTTGTAA
The DNA here is from genome assembly GCA_022606485.1 of Agraylea sexmaculata. Taxonomy (NCBI): domain Eukaryota; kingdom Metazoa; phylum Arthropoda; class Insecta; order Trichoptera; family Hydroptilidae; genus Agraylea; species Agraylea sexmaculata. The sequence continues at coordinate 73,031 of JAGTTH010004407.1, read as the reverse complement.
ACATAACTTTTATTTATTTCCATATAAACGCTCATAAGAGCTTTTTTACAATAATAATAAAAAGGGTTTAGATCGAAAATGAAAATTACATAATTATATCCAAATAAATAATAGTATTATAAACAAATGTATGTATATATAGATTGTGTATAAAATAATATAAAGTAAGGTGTAGCAATCATTTATATGATACTATATGAGGTCGATCCTTAACAAGCCTTGTGTGGCAGAATTGGTGGAAAAGAGATCACCCAGGTCACGCAAATTCATTGCCAAGTCGTTATAATAGCCTGTAGATATAATTTTTGTTCTTTTCATACAATCAATACATTTATTGATCGATTATTAAACGTTGATTTAAATTTTCATCAGATGTGAAATGATCAATCTGATTTTTTTTTTGTTAAATATCCTGAAACTATTACACACGTTCGGTAGAATAATACAAATATCAGTAATAATATATACATAAAAATAAATTATTGTTTGTTGATCTGTTGTTTATTGATCTTAACTAATTATAACCCAAGTTGTATCTATATCAGAAGCTTGGTGATAAACTAATTCAATAATATATTACAATAAAGAAACACTATTATTTGTTTTATTCTCTGCTTGTAATTTTAATATTATAATTGTGATTGCATCCTTGAAAATGTGGTAATTAGACGAGACACGATATTCGGTGAAAGTTTAATGTGAAGCTGAACTGTGTGATTTTTGTGAAGTCATTGAATACATTAGTTACCTGAAATGAATATAACTCGGGTTCATTGTTCGGTTATAATGCGGTTATCATGTCAGTACACCCTCGGGCCTTCAGCAATCCCGGGGGTGTCTCATCTCGTGGGATATTCCTGACATATTCCTGGCAACCTGTCACTGACCCACTCACTGTATATCGAGGGTGGTTTCCATGCCACTTCATATGGGATGCTATCGAATAATGATAATAAGTGATACATAATGATGATCAGGTGAAGGTTGTCGTGATGCTGGCTGTTGCTCCTGGAACTGGTATTACTCTCAAATGGATGGCCTTAATATCCACAACCCCCACAATAATAAATCAACCTTGCACTACCCCCGTAAACCTCAACTAGCCACCCCAAACTTCACATTAATATATATATATATATATATATATATATATATATATATATATATATATATATATATATATATATATTTGTAAGAAGCCTTTTTTGAAAGCCTCTTTGTAATTATGCTAAAAAATATGGATGTATAATTTACTGGAGCTCCCGAGGGACATGTCCTTGAGTTCAATTACTCATTAGATATCATATTGATATTATTTATCAAAATAGCACATACTATTCTATCACATATATTTATTTGTAAGAAGGCTTTCTTCTTATCAGGCTAATGATATATTGATGTATGTATAATTCACTGGAGCTTCAGAGGGATATGTTCTTGTCAGATATATTGATATTATTTATCAAATAGTTAAAAATAGTTAATAATAAAGCATCGTTTGAATTGGGTATTGACTTTTATATAATTTAACGTGTTAATTAACTGTGTGTCGGTGATCTTAACTATTACTAGTTACACAGGTCACCGACTTAATAATCAGTATTTACCTTACAATACAGGAAATCAGAGTAAACCTGGATCAAGATGATCGATCGGGATTTTATTAATATTATTCCCAATTTCCCAGTCGTAATAACCGATCAAATATTTGTTTTAACTTGAGCAGGATTTGAACCCATTACCACTAAGCTATTGATGTTTTGATATTGCTCATATACTATGTGTAATATTTTATAATATATTTGTTTGGAACACTTAAAAGAGGATTTCAGTTCAGCTTTTTCGTTTGGTAAGGAGAAAGTTTTTTTTTCTCGGATGGTGTGGAGAATAAAAATAATAAAAAGGCATCTCGGCAAAGGGAGGATCGTCCTGGATCATACAAATGGGTCTTTTTAAAGCCTTAACTGCCATTATTTGTTATTCGTTCTTTCTTTTTATACCCCCTTTATAGCTATTTCGGATCCACGCGTCGCGCCACCCCCGTACAAACCACCCAATAGATAACAAAAGACTAATATTTAATTTGTACATAATTTGTATACAATATAATATCTAGATAGAAGGTGGACAAAGCAGATGAGTTTGATAAGGCAACACTGACTCGTCTGCACGGTCCACCATCTTTTTATTTATACGTAAATCCGATTTTCTGGTATTTTTATCACCGGTAACGGTAAACATCAGTTTTAACAATTGAAACCCTGCCTTACACTTAATGAGATTAATATAATTACCGCAATTGACATGGTTTTCGCACTTCAGCTCCATAAGCCTGTTTATAAGGAGGCTATATAGCTAAGTCTTTAAATCATCAAGATAACGGACCAAGTAGATGAGCTTCACAGACTAAATACTAATGGCTATATTCAATATACTAGAGTTGTGAGTGAGTCGTGTTAGAGCTGATAGTATTGGTACGTACACGAATAGAGCTGGGTAGTATTGATGTACACTAGCTCTATTTATATACGCACACTCATTACACTATTATATTGAATACGGAGAATAATCTCATGAATACAGTTTGTCTGAAACAAAAAATATGTTTAGTTGAAAATTTTTATAGTTTATATGCTATTTTCAGTAGCTACCAAAATAATCAACAATATTCATTGGATTGCGTTAAAGAATTTTCCTATTATATATTTAATTATAAGCGTTATTTCAATATTTTTTTTAAATTATAAATTTACGAGACATCTAACGAACATCATACAGATTAACAGGTTTTTTTACACTTCCTGGAAAGGAATAATATATTTTGACAATTTTACAATCTTCAGTCATTATAATTGAATGACTATATGATTTTAGTATCGTATGGCAACACTTTTCACTGAATTTTCCTTTAACAAATATTTTAACTGTGGATTAACGAGCATCAAATATACATACATTTTTTTCACGTTTCCTGTAAATCAATCACATAAATAAATATCAAGAAACAATTTATTTGTTAAATAGAATTTATAATATGTTTAATTTGACATGAAAAAGTATGTATACGAATTGAAAAACCTCTGGAAAAAAATCTGGTTTTACACAATAATAAATGTTAGTGAATTATAAAAATTAATTCCTGAAATTTGTCAAATTCTGGAAAGGAATATTTTATTATGATAGTTTGAGAATCTTATGTTATTTTAATGAGTGATTATATGATGTTAGTATCGTATGGCAATACTTTTTATCATTTAATTTGCGTAGTTCTGTAATAAATAATTTTATTAATATTCCGATGAGTTATTATAATATCTACAGATAATAGTGATCTTAACAAATTTCAACCCAAGTTTTAAAAACGATAATAATTAATGTATGCATGTCGTGCGGTTTGCATCCGGCCACATTCTCTTTGAATGTGGTATCCTCTGAACCCCACATCCCATAGCCTTTAATTTGTTTGACATTACATTTTTCGCCCTGATTTGTTTTCGGCCATATTAATATTTATAATATGACAACAGGGCCGCATTGGGGAGGACTATAATAATACCACACATTAACACCACACACACAAACTATATCATCAAAAACACGGTCCAGTCTGGAGCGAAAAATTCCCAACAACGACTGTGAAAAATACATTTTTTTTATTTAAAATAAAAAAAAATAAACGCCCCCGGGTGGGCTCGAACCACCAACCTTTCGGTTAACAGCCGAACGCGCTAGCCAATTGCGCCACGGAGGCAGTTGACGATCATTCCGATATAACAATAAATAAACCCAAGCCACTTCACACAACTTAATAATAATTAAAATTAATAAATATAAATAATTTTTACATTGATTACATTAATTTTAAATTTAAATATAATCATTTTCAAATACTTATATTTTTCATAATATAAAAATTCTTTTAATATTACGACATCTATTATTTTTAGGGTGTATTTTGTGACTTTGGTATTAAGTATATACAATAGGTGATATTTGGTATTAAGTAAATACATATTTATACTAAAATAAATTAATAAATTATATTAAATATTTATTAATTGCCATTTATGCGAATTATTTAAATAATAAAAAAATATATTTTTATACATTAAAATTGATTTTTACACTATATTGAAATAAATCTATAATCTTGCTTTTTATATAAACTTAATGAGAGTGTAGGCACAGAGCAGAGTGGCGCAGCGGAAGCGTGCTGGGCCCATAACCCAGAGGTCCGTGGATCGAAACCACGTTCTGCTAGTTACATTTTTTTTTAATTTTATTTTTGTTATTATTTATTTAATCGGTATTACTGATGGGGAAAACCGTATGCAAGATTCCAAGAATCGATTCTGGGTCATGTCCGGCAAGTGCACGGATCTTGGGATTTCTTCTCTTGCATAACCCTTCTCTGTATCAATTATTTCACAAGCTGAACATTATTAATTTAATTCACAGTTATTTCAATATTCAATACGCAAATTGATTTTTAAATGACATTTGATTTGTTGACACAATGGACGTAATTGAACACGTATTTAATTTCACATTTCCGAGACGACACTCGAAAATAATAATTATGTACTATTAAAAACAGATTTGTTACTAAATATTCATTTGCACACAGTTCATTTTGAATGCGACTAATTGAGATCATTCTATAATAAACGAGGGGTTTTTAAAAATATAATGTTACATAAGAAAGTACATCGTATTTGTCTATTTTATAAGCATTACAGTTTAGTCCCAAAAATCCGACACATTAAACTATGAAAAAAATCCTTCATTATGGTATTTTTTTATTATTTTATATACTTACATATAAGTGTGGGTGGCAGGGGGTTTATGCACAGCCAGGCGCCTCTGATATCAAAACAAGAAAAAAAAAATTGATAACAAAATGTCGAGAAAAAAATCGAGTATTTAATAATTTTATTCAGTATTAAATGTTTAACTAATTTATTCTTGGTCTCAATTAGTCTCATATACTATGCTTCTTGGCCCTTTTTTCATATAGTTATATAATTTTTATCAATTAAAAAAAATATATTCATTAAATTTTAACGTTCTAAGGTTAATTTCACGAATGCGTAGAGTAAATGTCACACATTATTTAAATAAAATTGATATTGACGAGTGCTGCATTATTATAAATGCGACTTGGGATCTCCCGTAATGCTCTAGTGGTACTTAGATAAATTTAAAAAAAATTAAATGTGATATTAAATTAATAACCCGTATAATATGTAATAAAAACTCGTCTTAGAAGTCGGTAGTTTATGTTCGCCTTTACGGGTGTCAAAAGTTTGACATTTACTCTACACACTTCAATACCAACGGTTTTAAATAGTCTATATTTAAATTATTTCTGATTGTTAAAAGCAAACACGTGATTTTATGAAACTTTTGAGACTACATTTCAAACATTAATATTTGTATGTATACAATTTTACAGCTTGTCGTCTCTATTTTTTAAGGGTTTAAATTACAATTAATTTAATAAAAATATTATTTTAAATTGAAATTTAGTTCAATGGCACTGGCAAACAAGTCTGCTTGAAGCTGGCACGCAATGATACGGGGAATTCCCACTGTTTAACATTATTACATCAAATAATACATTGAGGGGATTTTTTTCATACAAATTCCCCGTCCAATGCTTGTTTACTAAATCAATCGTTATCAATGTCTGTCGTACTAAATAAAAAAAACACGATAATCCGTTTACAAGTCTGATCTTGTCATTACAATGGCTCAACAGATAACAGGTTCACATCCTGGGGGGATTCAGCCTGTTGAAACATGTACAAGAGATAAGGAAAATACATGAATGGACCAGTTCTGTTCAGTTATCTGAGAAATGTTGTATTGGAATTCATTGATTCTTTGACTCAAATAATTATTAAGTATCTTCTGCGAACAAAATGGCGTACATTTTGACCTCAACATGACCTTGAATGACCTTGGAGGTTAATTTAATTTAGATTAAAAAATATATAATTTCTGATTAATTAATAATATTATAGAAATACATATAGAATATCAAATAGGGGTTAACTCCTCAATTCAATATGATCGATTTATAATCAGACCTAGTCCAAGTGGGTGTGATGAAATTAGCTTTGACGTATTAGAGCTCTGCAACGATTTCCTTTATATTATTATTTTATTTTAACATTATATGATATACATCTACAGTTATCATAATATTATTATATTCATGGGACAAACTATAAATTTGAATGCAAATTGTAAAAATAGTAATTTTATTTTAGTAATATTATTATGTTATATTATTGTTCTGTTAATATCCGAAAATTCAAATATAACAATACATTTAATATTTATTTAAAAATATTACAAGTGAGATTTTTTTCATTTTTTTACATATTTAGATGTATTGTTTTTATCAATAATAATTTACGGATTAGATGAAATAATCGCAGAAAACTGCATACGCCCTTATTACGTAAAAATTACTTATATTAATTTAAACTAATTGGTGATTTAATTAACATTAATAAATGAACAAAAAATTTGTATCACGTTTATTAGTATAGGTACTTAAATGGCTTAGTGGAATAAAGGCGGATAATATGATACGCCCTTTTTTCATAAAATAACATCACTACATATCGTGTTATGGGAATTTATTAACTTGTTACCGATTAAAATATATTATTCATCATATAAAAGATGGAATGATTTCCTCGACAATTTTAGTATACGCCCTTATTCCATCTAGGTGCTTCAATTATTAAATTAACATCATTTTCATAATCTAATTGAGGCGATCGAAAGCTCCCAAATCAAGATTTAATTTATTTTTTCTCTTGAACCTATGTTGTACTATATAATTATCTTAAAAATTGTTCATATTTCGAATATTTTTGTGCTCTATTCGTATACGCACTAATACTATCATCTCTAACACGACTCACTAACATACTCTCATTACACTATTGTATTGAATACGTGTTATAAGATTCTCTTGTTAATATCGGAATATTTAAATACAATACAACATTTTACCACATATTAAAGCAATAATGAGCAATTTAAAACCAGCAATACACTGTTTTTTTTAAATCAATATGATATTTTTTAATTAATTTTTATGACCCAAATATCCCAGTGGCGTTATCTACAGAGTTTTAAAACAAGAACCGGTATGCTGAGATTCTTAGAACAACATTGGGAATTTCCCTTCTGTATTTATATACAATTTACACAATCCCTATATCATTCTAAAAAAGGAAAGCTTTATTCGAGTGAAAGCCTTGCAGACAGACAGACCGTTGAAAGTATTCGACATTGACCCCATTGATTATATAAAAAATAACAGAATTTACACGTGAGGTCTTAAAATAATACAGTCATGTATGTATGTATTTCATATTTTAAAATTTCCATTAAACAAACATATTGGATATAGAATATTTTACACGCAAAATTAAAATATAAATTTTAAAATATAATTAACATGATCTTAGGTCAATAATAATAGTTTAATTATAATAATAATGTTGTTAATTTTGACAGATTCATACATTATTGATCCGCGACCAACTTCACGTCGATGTGTCAACTATCCTTACATTATTTTAATGCATAATTAAATCATTTTTACATTATTAATTGTATCAAATCAATGTTAATATTTAGTTTATTGTTAATTTTAAAAATCATTTTTAATTTGGGGTATCAAATAATCGATTAAAGGGTGATGAAATTAGCAGTAAAGCCTGGGATTCCTAGGCGTACATCGCCGTAAACGTACACCGTAAAGAGTTGCTTTGCTGTACTTTTGATATGTTTTTTGTTAATTAATGCCTCGCCCGAGGCTCAGACGAGGCATTAACTAACAAAAAACCGATCATAAGTGTAGCTAAGTGACTCTACTATCGTATTTACGGTGACGTATGCCTGGGAATCAATTACTTATTCAGGTGCGATGTTGCGTCAGAATAGAACACAGATGCATGGGTGACCGTTGGATTGATTGAAGCCACTTTCATCTTATTGCATTGACCTCTATTATTATTGAATGCGACGTTATTTGAATGCAAGTCGTCATGTTGTTTGTTATTGCGAGGACGATTTTATAATGACTTGCTGGAAAACAACAATATGTTTCATTTTTGACTATAAACAATATTAATAATTATTTGTGCGGCTTACATAATATTATAAATCGTTACAGGGCTCGAATACGACAAAGCACTACATCCACTTGGACTAGTTCTGTTTATAAATGAACAGCTCTGATTTAAAAAAAAATCTTGTTTACCCTTTGTATAATCCAAATACATTATTTATTACGTATTCCGAGACAAACATCACGTATTGAATACTGGGATAATTTAATTATTTAAAATTCCAAACATTTAAATAAATATTATTTTTTTCGCATTATAAAAAAACAAACACTCTGAAGTCATACAAAAGCGAGTGATGGTTAAATCTTATTATTCGGTAACAAGAATTCGACTAAAGGTCGATTTTTTATACATATGATAAATAATGTGACATTTGAATCGCTTTAAAAGAGTGATGTGCCAATATCAAACGAATATTATAATATTGTATTCAAATTTCTTATTAATTTACTCACTGTCTTTATATCGCTTTATTGCCATAGGTAATAATAATATTTATTTATAAATAAATTACGCTTAAAGGGGTAGTAATAATACTACAATATTCGTTTGACTTTGGTACATCTCTGTTCTGAAATAATTTTAAAAGCCCCGGATTTATGGATAAAAATGATAATATTAAACGTTATGGGGAATTTCTATTATAATTGTTTATTTATATATACACAATATGGGTTTTTTCTTATAACTGTCGCAGTAAAAGGAAAATACTTAACTCGTTAAATATATAACCTTGACTTGACACTTTGTATCGATTAAAAGAAAATCTAATCAATGATCAAAATATTGTGATTCATCGACTTGTACAATAATTGGTAGTCATAACAATATTATCAAAAAAATATATATTATGATTCATTCGACTATTGGATAATTTACGAGTTTTTCATTCATTCGTGGAATTTGTGAATAAATCGATTGATAATACATAATAACATTTGTTATAAATATTGACAAAGTCTGGGTGGAATAATTTTTTCCCATCATTTGCATACACAATAATTAAAACGACGACGCCTTGTATTTTATTTTAATACTAGACTTTAAATAAATAATATATATAATTGTCTAAGGTGTGTGTATGTTATTTGTCTGTACGGATCCCTCAACCATCAGTGTTATCAGATGGAAGAATAATTTTTTATATAATTATTTTACTACAGTTATTACATATCTAAAATCTCGTAACGGGTATTTTAATGATAAAAATATTAAATTAATTTCAAAATAATATTAGAGATATTTAATAATGCATTATAAATGACAATTCTCAAAAAACAGTATTTATCGGGAGACTCGCTTTTTCAATATTGTGATGTGTGTTGTCATCATATGAAAACCGTATTAAATTATTTTATTTATAAAATGTAAATTAAAATATATTTTATTTATATATTTATAAACATTGAAACAAATTGAAAATTTCAATTAAAATTACCCTAGTATAATATATTTAATTATGGAAATCCACCCAGACGTCAACACGATCAACAACATTAGTTTAACTTATTAAAGGGGGGTTTGTGATGATTTAAACAACCTACAAAAATGTCAAAGACAATGTATACAATTTTTGAAAAACACTAATCCATATTTGGGGCTGTAATTAATTGAATCAAGAATGCGTGTAAACAATATTATTATTGGACAAACAATCGATGAAGTCAGAGAAAACATCCATGATGAATGAAACCAGGGATAATCTGGAGGAATAGCTCAGTGTATGATTCACTTGTTAGGAATGTACTCCCCTTGGATAATATTCCTGGATGCGGTGTAGTTGGCGCCATGTTGTGATAGTATTGGTCAGCTCATTCATGGAAGTATATCGTCTACCATTCCGTGAAAATCCGTTGGCCCCTCTACTCTACTCGGAATTCCCCTCAGCAGCAAGCACTCTCAAACTTTACGCAAAAAATATTAATTAATTTCAATAAAAATAAAATAATAATTCGACTAGCTGTTGGTTATAATCAGAGTCCACCAAAATGTCGCATTTAATTTAAAAAAAATTGTTTTTTAAAAAATATACCTATATTTAGAGGCCTACTGAGGAGATACTGCGCGAGTTATATGTTTATTAAATCGTATCATGGATTTTATAATATTGATATAACAATCTAATCATATTCATCATCACAAGCACTCCAGTTCAGTGATGAACCAAGGCTTCCCGCACCAGCATCTTCAGCTTAATGCTCCTCCAGTTATTAATTCCTAAACTCCTAACTACCTTATAGAACTCCCCCGCCCACCTTAGCCTAGGTCTACCCTGCCTTCTCTTACCCACAGGCTTGCTGGATAGTATTTCCGATACTATCCCTCCTGCTCTTTAACCCAACCTAATGTTAAAGCCCTAATAAACTGCATTACGTTCACGCTCTTATATAATGAGTAAATCTCATCGTTCCGTCTAATTCTAAATAGTCCCGGTGCCTCCTGAACAGGACCCAAGATCCTCCTCATAAGTAGCCTATCCTCCTCAGTCTTGGTAATAACCCATGTTTCTGCACCGTAGGTTAGTACTGGCCTAATTAGCATCTTGTATAATTCTACCTTGGTACTTCTACTTAGATATCTTGATCTGAGCAAGCGTACTAAGCCGAAATACGCCCTATTAGGTTAAAGATACAATATATATACTTAATATTTCTAGAAAAGATAAGGTATCTATTATAATACTGTGTTTATGGTCTCAAATCCCCTCCCCCTTCCCCTATTCCCCTATTATGAGACTCTTATGTTATAATTTTTATTCATACAAGTACAGTTTGAAGGCGTCCCCAAACAGAACCCGAAATCCGTTCGCGTCGAATTGCTGGGCCGTTTATGAAAATGTTTATTATTTTAAACAGAATTTATTAATTTAATATATTGATTGAGCGGCACACAGTTTGATGTAATGTGGTTGTCAGCTGTTATGACGTAGTGGCTATATAAAGCATGATTCCCAGAGGTGAAATTATTTGGCTTCAGTGCTTCATACAGTCTGTACGTGTCTCGATACTTGGATAATAAATAGTAGAAGCTGTTACTACATATTACACCATCATTAAAGTGTTGTGTCTGATTGATCTAAATCACTAGTGTTGTGAAATATTGTGCAATTATACGAAACTGGAGAAAGTCTACAGGAGCGTCGCATATCCCCTGCATTACTATCCTCAATACTCCGATACTGAAAACATGTGTTTGGAAGAGCAGACAAGGGAGACCTTCACCTCAGCACTTGGGGGAAAGTGGTCAGTCAACTTACTATTTATTTATTGATTTTCCCCCCAAAGTTTTCCCCCTCATGGTTTTAAATAAAAACTTTCATAGTTATTAATAAGTCCTCGGTAGTATAGTGGTCAGTATCCCCGCCTGTCACGCGGGAGACCGGGGTTCGATTCCCCGCCGGGGAGGACATATTTTTTTAAATCACTAATTTATTTTATTATTACAGCGGTGTTGGTGAGAGTATTAAAAATCTGGTGGAAGATGCTGTTTGTGCGAAAAGACTGACTGTTGGTCTTTTGCCAGCGATTCAACATTTGTCGACTTCTACCGAAGGTGCACTTTTCTGCCTGCTTGCTCCGGCAAGATCAACCGATCCGGCCAATCACATGCACGAAGTCCTGCTTGAGGCTTTCTGCCTTGAAAATGACATCTACATAATTAAGGTAATTTACTAATCAAATCTATAATAATTGAGCTGCCTTGTGGCCCAGTGGTTAGTGTAACGGATTTGTGAGTGAAGACTCCCGGGTTCAATTCACGGCACCGGGGTCACTTTAGATTAGGTAGATTTTTATTTTATCAGTAAAGAATGTAGCTGCATTTATAAACAAAGATTCACATAACAACTGCTTTTAAATAGAGATTGAGCAAATAAACATAATAATCTTTTAAGGTAGTGTTTATGGCCCAGTGGTTAGTGTAACGGATTCGTGAGTGAAGACTCCCGGGTTCGATTCACAGCACCGGAGTAGCTTAGCAAACTAGATCTTAAGTACTCATTGCTGTGTGGTGGCCTGGGAAACCATCTCTTCTATATTCTCCCGTAAAGGCCAAGGTGGCCTGGCCAACCCCTTATAAAGGGACTCCCGTCAATAGGGAAGGCGTCACGGTATTTTTTTTATTTTCTTAAATCTATAATAATTTATTAAATTACAGGTCGATTCCGCTGAGAAGATGCAGAAAATTGTGCCGAATCAGTCGATCAGAGACTGTTCGTGCATTCTAATTCATCAGCCGTACGCCGACCCGTTTATGGACCGCCTGTATGAACATTTATCACCGCATGAAAGATTATTGGTGGATCATTGCGAGGCGACTTGGGGGGTGCAGCCGCCGCCCATTATCAGACTTCCCGAACAGTGAACCGTTTGCCTGACATTTTGGAGGATATTGAAAATTCTTTGAATATATTGTGAAACACACACTTTTGTGTGAGATTTTATGAAATCGAATATGATTTTTTCTGATTTGCAGAATTGAGGCACCTGAGCTGCCTAATTGTAAATCAAATTTGACGGTTCGTTGAGAACTTGAGATCATTGTATGCATATTCGACCGCGAGTCAATATGTTTAATGAAAGAATAATTCCCTCGGTAATTATTTTAGTTTAGTGTCCCTTCGACGCTTAATTATTTTAGTCTTCCAAATTTGTTGTGAGTGTAATACTAATATACAACAATCTAGACGCCTTGTAATAAATATGTATAGTTGTTATCTGATATCAAAATAATGTCTTTTATAAAATTCTTATTATGTAACCATGATTAGTCATATGTATTCACCTTGTATAACAGTGATTACATCTTGTTTTTTAAAAATAAATATATATAATATACTTACATATTATTCATAAATTACTCCAGAAGGATATTATGATCATATTTAAGCAATTTAAATGGGTCTCTTTGTTGAAATTTTACCCTGTATAACAGTGATTACATATTGTTTGTTAAAAATAAATATATTATACTTATTATTTTGTTTTTTTTTTACTCTCCATAAAAAGGTCTAAAAGGATGTCGTGACCATTTTAAAGTACATAATTAAAATGTTGCTTATTGTTGAAATGCATTTGACTTCTTCATTTGTCAAATCTCAATAATGTTTAAATAAATATAACAAAATAATAATAGATCTAGTGGTAGACATTTTTAGTATTCAAAATCAGTAACTTGAATATTTAGGAAAATATTTTAAATACATAGAATCTTAAAAGCAATTCTCAAAATTAAATAATATGCTTTACAAACTATAATTTTTTTTGCTACAGTAAAATGCAAAGCTTTGAACCTGTTAACAATATATTGACGAGATAAGGGTAAATGGAGTCGTTTCGAGTTCAGAGTTCTTGATGAGTACGCTGACTTTTTTATTCTTTGTATGCATTTTTTTACTTAAAAAAAGCTTGGAATGTGGAAATCAGAATGCCTAAATGTCCTTTGTCTGCTGATATTGATTTGAATTCTAATTTAGGATGCTAAGAGACTCCGTAACATTTTGAAGGCTGATTTTCAAAATATTGTAATAAAAAATGTACATAAAAATTAATTAACTACATAATTTTATTATAAACACAAGTACATAATAAAAGTTGTATAATAAAATTAAAAAAATGTATCACTGCCATCTGTTTTCCTTTCAAAAGTATCAACAACATGGACATGAAAATTCAGACTGACAGAAGCTCAGTTTTCCATGTTAATTATTTGAATAAGTAAATGCATTTTGTAAACAATTGAAACTGAAAACAATAATATTATTATGATAGTAAAAGTGAGTATGTAATAAATCATAGATAGTGATAAGAATGTAATTTATTATGTTTATCTTAACAAAATATAAAAATAACCAATTTTATTTGCCAGCACCTTTTTAAAGTATGATCAAATATTGTCCCGGGATTGAAGTTACTCTTCCCGTTCCCTTATAATCCTTGCACAGATATTAACAATACTTTGTAACCCATTGAAATCATATTTGAATGGTTATGATGATTGTATATTTCCTTTTGGCTGTCACTTATAATTTAAAATTACCAATTACCATCAATCAATGACTAGGTATTTTTCGACAGCAACGTTTCTAAATCGCAATTTGTTTTCAGCTTGAATTAATGTAAAGGTTACCCCGCTGCAAATGCATTTGTCAAACATCACATGACTTCCATCTTACATAAACAAGTCCAGAAAGATTCATTCTCAAACTGTTAATATTGAAATAATGCTTGAACATTAGAAGACAAAATTTATTTTGCTTATACAGCGGTAATTTATATAAAAGTTCATATTGAAATCATTTTTACTGTTTTCGTTATATGTGTTTTAAATAAAATAGATTTAATTTTGATTAATATTGTGGTTTGAGAATGTTTGATGGATATCAGTGAAACATTATTGTGTCTTGTGTTATTCTTCTCAGTATTATCAATACCATTCGACAACACAGTCGGCGCTCGATACACAGACATTTAATGTAAGGATACAATTTTATCTAATGAGCAAATAAATACATAGTATACTTATTAATTCTACATATTTTAATAATTGTTCGATTGGAAGTTGATAAAAAAATATACCTGTCTTTCTTCACGTCTTATCTCAAACAAATAAATCACGGACATTGCTCATCGTAAAATACACAAAAATTGTAATTTTAGACAGTTTTTTTTTAATAATAATTGAATAAATCTCACATATTGTATGTTAAGGTCAGTTTGTTGTGTAATGTCAACTAATGATTAATGAATGGACACTAGCAATTGTCATTCAAAACAGTTGTGGATATGGTATATTAAAGCAGTCTGCCAACCGTGACCCGCTCTTAGTTAGATAATAATCAATATCCATTATGCCTCATGAAAATTCAGACTGAAACACTTTAATTTACATCTAAGATAAACAAATCTGCCATTTTTTTATAATTATCTTGGAAGATATTTATGTCAATTTCTCAAAAAACTATATTGTATCCACTTACTTTACCTTAAGAGATTATTATGTTTATTTGCTTAATCTCTATTTAAAAACTGTTGTTATGTGAATCTTTGTTTATAAATGCAGCTACACTCTTTACTGATAAAATAAAAAATAGGACATTCTTCAATCATTGTATTAATATAATAATTGTGAAGTTTTCCTGTGTCCGTAGTGCATTTTCATTTTATATAAAATAATAATGCAAAATATTGTTTCAAATCAGTTACAAAATGGAGAGAGAATCCAACGGTTCAGTATTACAATCAGAAGACATAATCAAACCAAAAGTGGACAAAGAAATTGTGATTGCTTTGGCCGAAAGACTCTACGGAATATCATGTCAATCTATTGAAGAGCTAAACGCTTATGATGATAAAAATTATAAGATTATCGATGATCTGAATATGAAAAATCCTCTCATCACTTCTCGAAATCCCAACGGATACGTTTTGAAAATTGTAAATTCGTTGGATTCGAAAAATCTGGCACTAGTGGAAGCGCAGACGGAAATTCTTCTTTTCTTGAGTAAGTTTGATAAAAAAACATGCAATCTTATCACTAAATCAACAAAAAAATTAAACGCAAACAAAATAATAATAATTTTATTTTCAGAAAATCATCACGTAAAATGTCCTTATCCAATTAGGAATGTCAACGGGCATTACTATTCACTTGAGAATATATCTGGTAAAAATCATATTGTAAGACTACTGGAGTACCAACCGGGAGAAATCTTGCTCAACGTTCACAAAACCGACTATCTATTTTATCAACTCGGTGAATACATCGCCAATATCGATCGGATTTTGAAGGTTGTTTTGTAATTTATTAGAGGTAATACTAGAATGATTAATAATTTTTTCATGCAGGGATTCACCCATTCCGGTATTTTCAATCACAAACACATATGGATGCTCGAAAGTGTGCCCGAAATGGAATCGTTTAAAAAAGCGGTGAAAGACGAGAGTCTGCTTTTGATGATCGACGATATTGTGAAAGATTTCAATGAACACGTCATACCAAAACTGCATACGTTTGAAAGGGGAGTCTTGCACGGTGACTTCAACGAACAAAACATTGTCGTCAATTTGAACACAGAATCTAAACTGTAAGCTAATTTAATTGACAATAAAGGATGGTTATTTATTATTTTTATTAAAAACAGGAAGGATGATTGGCGAGTGTCTGCGATTTTGGACTTTGGCGATATTCAAGTGTCGTGTTATGTTTTTGAATTGGCAATCACTATAGCTTATGGAATTTTACTTACCGGGGAATTGAGAACTGCTGGGTTGATTTTGGCAGGATATTCCACCGTGAGGAATGTGCCTCAAGATGAATTGCACGTATTAAGGGTGAGTCAAATTGAACCTGAGATATATTTCTTTTGAGATTAAATAATGTAAAGGATAAGGTATCTTAATACTACTCATCAAATTAATATATCTCTTAAAAACTATTTGCATATCATGATGTTTCAGTCATCTAAACAGGATATATATTTCAGATGTTCAGATTTTATTTTTTTTACAGACATGCGTTGCGGCCAGACTTTGCCAAAGCTTAATCATGGGCATGCACACTCATCAAAAGGATCCAAGCAATACTTACGTGATGAGCACTAATAAGGCTATTCTCAAAATACTGCCCGAACTCTACAAAGAGACCAACGACAGCATCGCCGAGTCTTGGAAGTCCATATCCGACGACTACTTGACCAGGAGTACGAGATAGACATGAGTCAATTAAATGAAAGATTTGAATTCATCGTCAATTATTTACTCTCAATAATGGCACTTATTAACTTATTACAATATTAGATGAAGAGTTAATACTTTATTATTATGAAATTGACTTACAGTTTATACATACATAGTAATTGAATATTGTCATGTTTACGAAGCATAGCTAAATAAGCTCAATGTATATTTTATTATTCCACTTTACCACATTCAATTACATAATGAGAATGATTATTATACACTGTATACCAACATGTTTTGTAATATACATAATAACATTGTTTAAAGGTATATATTTTTTGTAATTATATTAGATAGCAAACAGTCTTCTATTTTTTTTCTTCTTCCGAATCACAACAAACTAAATATAAAAAATAATGATATATACAATTTAACTAATTACAAAATTTTTTTAATAAAATAAAGCATTGAATAATAGCACCTCTCTATAGAAAATAATACAAAAAACTTATAAATTAAATCACTAATAGATGGAATCTTCAGTCCATATACTCTTTGTTCGATAAAGTGTATACAGTTTATTATTATACATGTCTTCAGCGAATCTCAACATGACGCCTTCGAATTGATGTGGTCTACTTTCAAAATTAGTGTCGAAGGACTTTTTATATTCATTTTCTATACAGTCGACGTATTTGTGAACGGCCACCAAATCGGAAGAAATGCTTTCGGTATTTCCAATTGGACTTTTGTTGCTGTCCGGATTTAAAGCGTAGTTGGTTGTCATTTCAATATCTTTGATATTCATCAAGCCTATGATGTAAATATAGGATGGTCTCTCGATGATGGCTGATTTATCATAATGGGTCTTCTTCGCAATACTGGGGTAGTAGGATTTGGATTTTGAATCATCATTTTGATTTGTGCAAAAATGCATTGTGGACAGCTTTAAATTTTTGGTTTTCCTATCTAAATGGTAATCGGTGAGTAACGCTTTTATGGAATGTTTGTATCTGGGAACTATGAACTCGTCCCACGATAATGTGAGGATGTAACGAGTTCTTTCATGTGAGTTTAAATTATTCCTCTTTAGTCGGCGATTTGTGTTCAAATTTCTCAATGAGCAATCCAGTTCAGCAATATCACGCATGAGATGATAAAAAGAGTCCGACGGGAACGGAAAGTTAAATGGTAATGTATCAATATCAAAGCCAGTCAACTCTGTCGATAGCAATTGGATTCTATTTAAAACTTTTGAATTCACAGAGCTGTCGTAGATATGAAATTCGGTTATGCCCATCATTTGGTGAAATGACAAAAATTCGATGATCGATCTTTTTGTAAGCAGTGGTGATTTTTTTGGAATGACGCAAGCTGTTATTTTAGAAGTGTTTTCAAAACTTATTTGATTTTCATCCGATGTTTTCACTCGAGACCGATTACGGTTGAGATCCAACATTTTTATCACAGGTGAATAAATTGGATTTGAATCTGTGTTCGGGAAGAAGCTAACGGCGAAAGGTTGTCCGATTGGCCTCGTCATTTTACAATTAAATATGAACACTACATAGTCTTTATTCTCTTTCACGGATGATTTACTTTCTAGACGTGAATAACTAAACCTCCCAATGATTGGTTTCTCTTTGTCTTGAAACAGAAAATGACATCTGAAATTTTGTTTCATTTTTTTTGAGCCAATAACGATTGTGCTGGAAGTTCCGTAATATTCGGCTTTCAATTCAAGATCGGCATGTGCGTCTCTTCTCCAAAATGAAGAGTATGCAGTGTGGTAATCATCGATGCGTTGGAAGTAAGGAATGACATCCATATCATCTCCGGTTTCAAGCCTTTCGGTGAGCAGAGTAGAGTTTATGCCAAATGGGCATCCTTCGCCGTCTGGCGGTTTGCCAAAGAAATTTAAAACCTCAAGAACATAGCGCAATCGATAATATTCGTGACGATAAATCAACAGAGTGCCTAGACTCAATACGCTAGCGATTATTAGTATGAGTTGATAATATTTCTTCATTTTATTTATTCGTGTGCTGATGGTCCATAAATATTTAAATGATGTCGCATTTCTAAAAATCTGTAACAAAAACAATGGATTTTTTTTAGCAAATAACGGTCTCAAAAATCAATCTATAATTTATTTTGATTTACCTAATTTATTGTGAAGAGAAAACTAGCGAAATTGTCAAGCGAATCGGTGTATTTTCGATAAAATCCTGGATAACGAACCGGCAAAACAGCTGACAACTAACTGTCAATATTTTAAGGCTATTCATAATTATGCATGCATTCATACAACATAAAATCAAATCAAATTAGTACAAATCAACAAATTTAATTAAAATAATATAAGTTTGTGTCAAATAAAATATAGAGATGATGTAGTTTTATAAACTTTATAGAAGAAAATTACGTACAAAAAACAATTTAAATTATTTAAAAGGCAGTTTGTTGATATGATTAGATTATAAATAATCATTATAAACTATTGTGAGGAAGACGATTATAAAAATAGTGATTTATCCATATAAAAAAATCCAAAAAATTTTGGAGATGCCGGGGATCGAACCCGGGGCCTTTCACATGCAAAGCGAACGCTCTACCACTGAGCTACATCCCCTTGTAAGTAGATGAACAAAATAATCAATTATAAAGTAATTGAATGCTTATCTTCAATTTGCGTACAAATCGTTTGATTTATAAAAGTTTGGTTTTGTATGATATACCACAAAATTGGTAGAAATATATTTTTTTTGATTTTTGAGATGTAAAATATAAATGAAAAATGTTTTTTTATACGATTCAAAGTTAATAATGTTATACTTGCGTATTTATTTGTTATTTGTGGCACATCTGCCAGTTGTCAGGATGGCCGAGCGGTCTAAGGCGCCAGACTCAAGGTGACACCTTACCCAGTACAACTGGGGAACGAGCTCTTCTGGTCCTCTTTGAGGGCGTGGGTTCGAATCCCACTTCTGACACATTCTTTTTGCTTTCTTTTTGCAAAAAATCAATCATAATAAAAAAATCATTTATTTTATAATAGTAATTAAAACAATTTGTACAGATTTTTTTTATTAATTAAAAAAAAAGTAAAACATTATGTAAGTGCATAAAATCAATCATAATAAAAAAAATCATTTATTTTATAATAGTAATTAAAACAATTTGTACAGATTTTTTTTATTAATTAAAAAAAAAAGTAAAACAGTATGTAAGTGCATAAAATCAATCATAATAAAAAAATCATTTATTTTATAATAATAGTTAGTAAAACAATTTGTACAGATTTTTTTTATTAATTAAAAAAAAGCAAAACAGTATATTAGGGGACACCCGGGTTTGAACCGGGGACCTCTCGATCTGCAGTCGAATGCTCTACCACTGAGCTATATCCCCGCGGTGTCATCTTGTCAAATATTTTATTATATAAGCATTCAGCAAATAGTTATAAAAGCAAAATGAAGGACTTGCTTTATTGTTTTGAAGTTATAGGTTGGTGAAAGTATAGAAAATGGAGACTTATCATCATCATTGGGTGTCCTTGGCATTTTATATAGAATTCACATTCCCAAGAGACTAATTATTGATAAACAACGATCATCACGAGGATGTTTGAAGGTCATTTATTTAATAATACAATAACTAGGCTTTATAAACAGAAAGGTAGTATATCTATTAAATATACGGCCTCAGTAACGGATTAAACTAATAATGGGCTCTAGGTAAATATTAAGGGACCCTTTAGTTTAATTTTATAAAGGAATTGTCACTTAATCATACTTTAAAAATGTATTACAATAAACACTTTCATCCTTATTTGTTTTAGTTGTAGAATAGAATGTGTTATAGTATTTTAAAAATTCTACATTTGATACCAAAAAATCTGTGTAGTTCTCCAATACTAAATAATAAGTGGAGCACTCCAAGGATTACTTTTATTTTATTTTATTTGAATATTTTTGTTATATAAATGGGAGAATTGTACAATTTACCAAATAATAAAGTAATGTCAATTTATCACAATTTATTGTAGAGGACTGTTCGGCTTACATGTTTATTATGTGGTAAAATATATTATTCTATACCAATTTTCGGATATTAACAGAACAATATTATAATATAGTATTTGGAATTTCATTTATAGTTTGTCCCATGAATATAATATGTATTATTAAGGAAATCGTTGCAGAGCTCGAATACATCATTCAACGACGGGTGTTGCCATATGTAAAAATAATAATTAATGTATACATATCTATTATTGTCTTTTATGGGGAACTAACAGAATTACAATCTCTTTTTTTAAAATAAATTAATTCAAATATACACTAAAGGCCGTATTCTATATAATAAGAGTGTGTTAGTGAGTCGTGTGTGTACGAATAGACTAGAGTTTGGTAGTATTGGTGTGCACGCATACGAACCGCACGCATACACTCTCATTATACTATTATATTGAACGATCATGCATCGACGGTTGTTGCCACATGGAAAAAAATAAGAAATTTATACATATCTAATATATATAAATATTTTTAAGAGCATAAATTATTTAAAATACCCTAGATTGTTAAATTTTATGAGGAATTAATATGATTACAATCTTTTTTTAAAAAATAAATCCTGTATTCTATATAATAAGAGTGAGGCGCGTGTGTACGAATAGACTAGAAACGATCATTCAACGACGGGTGTTGCCACATGGAAAAATATATAAAATTTATACATATCTAATGTTAAACATATTTTTAAAAAGCATAAATAATTGAAAATATCCTAATTTGTTATATGTATTTTATGTGGAACTAATAGGGCATGTGTACGAATAGACTAGAGCTTAGTAGTATTGGTGTACACGCATACGCACCGCACGTACACACTCTATTATAATAATTATCAATTAATTTGTTGGCAAACGAGCGATTACGGTGACGGAAATTCACAATTACGGGCATTGTGTGATTTTTTTAATGAAATTCAAAATACATGGTTAATGGCGAGTGTTTGTCAATAAAGCAACGAGAAATAAATCCCATTGAAATAATGGTATTTGTGAATGTGTGTGTGTCACGAATATGCCAAGAGAGTGGTTTTTATAAGACAGTAAGTCGAAGGTGGTCGCCGTTGGAGGTTGTGTCGTTGTTCGTCTGTAAAATACATAAATACCATCACATCATCATCAGTGTTTGGAGTCTGGAACCCTGAGGATATTCCCCTGGAGACGCACCCATAAAGTGTGGTGATCATTATTAAACACTGTGCTTTGTTTCGTGGCTAAATACACTTGGAATTCCCCACAACACCAGAAACCTCCACGGAAGGTAACAATAATATAAATACATATTATATAAATTTAATAATAAATAAATAAACCTCTTCCATGCGCCGACCTTTTCTCGTCACGTTTTTCGTGCAATCCATGATTATTCAATCGCAAATTATTAATTATTTAGAGTAATCGTCAGAATATGAACCACGAACGGTCCTTATTGGCAACACCGCATTACTCTTCTTTGGAATTCAAACAATTTCTGTTTCGATTAAAATAATTATTAATATCAGCTAGCGTAATAGCTCAGGGGATAAGAAGCGTGGCTACAAATACTGTGCTCATGGGTTCAAATCCCACACAAATTTCTTATGTATTAATTAAATATACAATATTTTTCATTACCAATTATTATTGCATTAATGTAGATAAATTTTCTAGATACATTTTAAGGTTTAAATTCATCAAATTGTTGCTAATGAACCATGTGGCCTATTTAATATACTTCAAATATAACCAGCATAATAGCTCAGGGGTTCAGGTTCAAATCCCACTCAAGTCAAGAATTTTTAAATTGATTTGATCGGTTATTACGACCAGGAGATCGGGAATAATATTAATAAAATCCCAATACATCGTCTTGATCCAGGTTTACTCTGATTACCTGTATTGTAAGGTAAATACTGATTATCAAGTCGGTGACCTGTGTAACTAGTAATAGTTAAGATCACCGACAGACAATTAACACGTTGTTGTGTATAAACAACCCTCTCAAAAAAGACCCTTTCTAAAATAAAAGCTCCTCATAAACAAAAAAAAAATTATTCCACATATTAATAAATAAAAATGATTCAATCATAATAATACTCATGAGCGGTGCTTTCTATATTTTAAATAATACAATAAAAAACACCATGTTTAATCACAGAATATGTGACTTGAATTAACTGAGAATATTTTTATTATTTATTAAAAAAAAGTTATATTAACAAATCATTCATTTACGGCAATACAGGATGGATTTGAATTAACTGATAATATTTGAAGGGGATGTAAATTATCGCAAATTAAAAAATTATTCAAAATATTGAATATTGTATCCTAAAATTCACACAAGATGCAATTTGATAAATTATTTATTTACTTATTATACTTTAAATTTCTAGAAGATTTATATAGAGTAGTAAATGTGGTTAAGTGGTCTCCAAGGCTTATGGGCACATTATTATTATTTTTTAATAAAAATATTATACAAATATTACTGAATTTCATAGAATTAATATACACATTTTAAAATTGTATAAAATTGAAGACATTGGCGGAAAAACGTATTTTTAAAATGATACTAAAAATATCACTACACAGGTGGACTTAAAATAACTAATTATATTTTAGGGGGTGGTATGGTATCGTAAATATAAGGGGAACAATGTAATATTAATATTAATTACGTATTTAAAAGACACAACACACACGCGACATTCACTACTGAGTACTTTACAGAAACACCCGATTCCAAAAGCACTATGATTATTTTAATAAAAAATAATTTTATAAACATATTTAATACTATTTTAACTTATTCTTGCGATACTCTACCATCCCCTAAAATATTATCAGTTAATTCAAATCCACCATATATATAATTTTAATATAATCAATGTATTTTGGTTTTTTAGAAGAATATTAAACCATTCTTTTAAATATGATTTAATACAAATATTATGTATTATCTTCTTTTTAAAATTAAATTTAATATTTAAAAATAATGCTGACACTGGAAATGTGATTATTGTGAGTTATTTTATATAAGAAAAATGTAAAAATAATAGTTCTTTAGACTTCTGTATTGCTCCATCGTAACCGGTGGACGTATTTTTTTTTAACATTTATCGCAAGATTTTATTAATAAATGAATATTAATCTTAAAATAAAATATATTGATAACGTAGCCAGATAGTTGCTTGTTAAATTTATAATAATTTTAAGTAGTATTTGATTGTAAAAATACGACATTTCATAATACAAGATGTATTTAAACTAACTGAGAATTATAAATTCGGCATCTTGGAATTAACTTTTTCTGTCAAATACGCATTCAGTATGTTGTGTTTGTTAAATATGTCGTGATTTGAGAACATTTTTTTTTCAATTAATTATCCGATTCTGTACTACCCTATAAAAATACTAAAATATACAATAATAACATAGGGTTTTTTTTACCACCAAATATTTAATATTATCAGCAGACTGTAAAAAATTGTTATTAATTGTAAAATTGTATATAGGGCCGGGTTATATATTATTTAACAATTGAATTGTTTTTTGTACTTAAGCCCCCCTGGTTCTGATTATCAGTTATTCTACCTTTCTTCATCATAATTTAACTGTTTATTTTTATAATGTTTTGTTCATTGAACCAACAACAAGTGGTTTGTAGTTCCAAGAACGCTTGTGCAGTTTTACGGGCAAACTACTTGCTTTTTTATATTATAGTATTTATAAAAAAAAACTATAATTGATTGTAAAGACGTGTTATCGTGCAAAGAGCATATATGCGGAATTTAGAACGTGGCCAATTTCGATTTTGGAAAGCGTCAAACCTGGGTCATTGAGGTACATTCACCTGTTGTACTTCACTTCACCACCTGATCGTCCATAATCACCATACACAGGTATAAATCGTGATAAATCAGAGCAGATTCGTTTACAAATATTATTCAAACATTGATTTATCGTCGGTAACTGTATGAGTATTGACCCAGTTGAGTATATTTATAATATATCGTGATACGAATAAACAATTAGTTCCTGCTTCTAATCGAATATTCAAAATATTATTTGCTTTATTAATTTATTAATATTTACACCAAACAATATACAGAGTCCGCCTAATACCATTTTGCCATATTATCATGCTTATTTTTGCTACTTAATAAATAAAAGCTACTTTTCGTCAATATTGGCAAAAAATGCCATATTAAGAGCCACATGCTCTTTTCAACTAGATTTGGTCTCTATTCACTTATTATTCATTATTGTATTGTTGTTTTTACAATAATATATTTTAGGATTACTTGTGTACAATTTAATGAATAAAATGACATATTTTAAGCAGTTTATTAAATATACAATGTTGATTTTTCATCAGGAAGACAAACAATTTCTTTAAGTTTGGTTATTATTAACTTAAAAAGCCTACATTTAAACAATGTGCAATTAAAAACAGTTTAAATCAAATTCCCACTATTAAAAAACGTTTACGGCAAACTTTCTTAAATTGTGTTCTACAACCAGTGAAAAGATAAGATTGTATATATTTAAAAAAATTAAATGACACAGATTTCTGATACAATTAATTTGATTTGATGAATTCTCTAACTAAGTAATATTTTGCAGGATTTCTGCAATTTATGTATTCATAATATGTTTTGTTGCAATATTATCTTCTTATAAACGAGTTTTTAGTCTCTGCTTTACGCGCAGTGGTGGACTAACTTACCGCAAATGGCTCTGATTGAGTGCTTGGCATTAGCACACAAGAAATGAAGTACCAAATAAATAAGGCTTAACCCTTTCGCTGCCCAGACTTTATACCAAATACACACTCCAGAGGACAAGAATTTCGATATTTTAAAAATAAAAAATAATGGTTGGATGATGTTGTAAATATATAAGACCTACCAAAAAACAGCGATCCAATGGATTTTAAATCCTTTCAAAGTGTTTTAGAGGGCAAAGAAATTAAAAAATAGTCGACGTTATCAGGGATGTCACAACACTCAGTTATTATTTATTTTTAATATTTTTTACACTTTTAATTTTGCAACTATTATCAATTATTGTTTAAAAAATTCCGGTTTCATGCAAAAATGCCATTCACTAAAAATTCTCTTCGGTATGAAATATTTTAACACAAAGCTATATCATACTGTTTGCACATACTCTTATATCTCGTTTCTCTTGGAACAAACATGGTATCTTCTAGATGCGTTATTTTTTTCAGTAGCAGGAATTTTGGTATAAAGTGTCTTTCAGTCAATCTAATCGGCAATGGGCTCCGTTTTAATCCTTTATCCACTTGTTGCTTGTTGCCATAAGTGATTCCAATACATTTAATTGAAATTCCCCAAGTGGTATCTTTTTCCCTTGTGTTTTTGGTATTACACGTGTCCATTTAACAATGATAAATCCATCAAGTGGAGTAATACTTATTTGAACCAGTGCATTGTCTTCAGAGTACTGCTTACCGAAATACCGTACAGTCCCCATGTTTCTATTGTAATCGATAACCCATGTTGGTTTTGAAATTGGCTCGCTGGTTCAATAATTCACTCGTCCAGTTGAAGTTGTATTGAAAATCAAATTGAAATGGTTTCCAATATAAGATAGTTAGTGAACGAGAAGCAACAAGTGTGTAGCTACGGAAAGATCGCTTGAAAGATTGTGTCGAAATATCACTTGAAAACCCTGATTCCTTGAAATACTTCAACCGTCATTCTACTTTAATGGATTAATATTTATTTTAAATTTGTTTAGAAGTCGACAGTAGAGATGTTACCACATGTGTTGAATATTTAAAAATAATTTACTGCATATCCGAAATCCTGCCATGACGTATATTGTACGTCATGGGCGCACAAAGGGTTAAGAATAATTGGGTTGCCAATCGTCCCAGAATTGGAATTACAAGGAATCCAATTGTGTGCGTGCGGTGCGTATGCGTGTAAACCAATACTTCCAAGCTCTAGTCGGCCAGCTGTATTCGTATACCCACCAATACTATCAGCTCTAGCATGACTCACTTATTACACTATTATAATTAATACCGCCGTAAATTTCTAGAATAGCTAAGATAAAAAAATGTCTGTTTCTTCAGAAAAATAGAATAATAGTTATGCGTGACTAATGATACTATATACATTAAAATAATAAATATTAATATTATAATAAACAAATATGACAAATATTCGAACGCACAACCCTTCACTCATAAACAGACCCAGGGGATGGAAGTGCAAATTTAATATGCCAACCAATATATTAATTTAAATGAAAATATTAAATGTCTCTAATTCTATTTTGATTCTTATATTTATTTTAGAGTTGTTTCTTGTGTCATAATTCCATAAATCTATATACTTTTTCATACGAAAGTGAAATCAAACAAAAGTGATACTTTGCACAGCAGCATTATTATTAAATATCCACCTTTGCACAGTATTTTACATGGTTTTTTTATATTTGCTTTAATGCCGAAGAATTTCTCTATTTGATATAAGTGTTTAATAAGTTACATCACCTTTAGCCTTTCTCTCAGATTCCACTTGTTTGAGCAACTCAGCAACAAGTATGTCAAACTTGTTTTTCAACTTATATATTAAATGCTATTCTGTTTAGCGTCCTCGTGATAATTCATCAAATATCTCTAATTTTCGGCACTCATCTCGGCCAACAAGTGAAAGTGAAGTCTTTGTTATAAATAGAAATCGAATTGACACTTTTGTTGTACGTAGTGTTTTTTATAAATACAAAAGCGTGCCCTTTGGAATTTGAAATCGGTACGAAAATAGTCATTTGCTTTTATATATTTTTTTGACGCATTCATTTCTTGTAGTAGTATAGTACAAGGAGTGTTTAATTTATATTTTTGCAAATATATTGGTTTGGCTTCCATTTGGTAACTTAAACTATATTTTTCATGAGTAAAACAATGGTTTAATGGACACTTGTTTTATGTCCCAAAAATTCAGCTTACAAAATTGAGGTTAATTCATTTAAAGTTGTACTAAAAGTGCTCATTAAAACACTGAGAAGGATTCAGTCTTGTAATCAAGATAAAAATAAATTAAAATATGTATAATACACTGGAGCTCCGGAGGGACATGCACTTGAGTACAATTACTCGTTATATTGTTATTATTTCTAAAAAAATATGGTATTATTTTACCACATATATATATATATATATATATATATATATATATATATATATATATGTATATATATATATATATATATATATACACACACACTTAACTATATATATATATATATATATATATATATATTATATATATACTATATACTATATATATATTTATTTGTAAGAAGGCTTTGTTCAAAGCCTTCTTCTAATCAGACTAATGATATATTGATGTATGTATAATTCACTGGAGCTTCAGAGGGATATGTTCTTGTCAGATATATTGATATTATTTATCAAATAATTAAAAATAATACTTAAAATTCTACCACACCGATATATTTGTAAGAAGGATTTCATAAAAAAAGAATATTAAAATATATGGTTAAAGTAAAATTAAACTAACAAAAATATAAAAATTATAAAAGCACAGATCAAGGTAACAAAAATCGATATTTATTCACTATAAAAATAGAAACCAACAAAAAATAATATAGTATTTTTTTAAAATCTTGTATAGTATTTCCGTATATGTGAATATTTCAATTTATTAATTATTAATTTTCCCACAATATCACCTTGATCTGCAAATTGAGGAAAACGATCAATTCAAACACACCACAAGGCCTTTTGTACAGTTTCTTTAGCATTGAGAACAACAAAATCACATACAAGGAATGCCTCTGTTATTATTACTGGAATTGCAGCACTTATTGAAACCACATTCCAACTGAATCCAGTTTAGTTAACTATAACTACAGCTAGAAATGCGGAAGTTACATACAACGAAATAGTGTGGGAAATACTGACAGCCTTCCGTTTGTAAAATCTTTTGCCAATAATGCCATTACTAAGGCTAAATACATTCTCATTATAGTCATCGATACATGTGCAATAATAAATAACTGAAACAGTTAAAGGGAAATTTATAAACAGTATAAGGTTAAGTATAGTATAGAAAATTGAGGTCAATGGGCATTTTTTAAAGTCAAAGCTTTATGAATATTAAATAGACATCTTTCTATACGATCAATATGCAAACAATTTACAATCATTGAGGATTTTATATACAAAACAAATGTCTATATTTGTAATTTAGAGAGAATTTCCCAGACGTATTTACTATACAAATATATATTTGGAGAAATTTATTTAATAATTATTTTTAATAAAATCAAACAGGATATTTTATCCAAATGCCTTAACCAAAATTCATATCTGTGGAATTTTTGTTTTAATTTAAAAAAAAATTAAGGTTATTGCCAACAATTTCACGAAGAGAAATTGACACATTTATCTTTGAAATTTAAGAGAACTGAAGAGCCCATTTACTCCTATTTGCTACTCTATATATGTACAAATTCAAACTGTCTACTTTATAAATTAATACAATATTTATACATTTTATTAAAAATACTGTGTTTTATTACCAAATATTGGATAAATTTTAGGACATCATTTTGTAACTGTTTGGCTCATAGTAAGTTGCATTTTATTTATTATATATTTTTTTAGCATATCTATAGATATATAACGATTATCTTGCAAAAATTATCTAATATATTATTGGCTTACGCTTTGGTTTCTCAAGAGTACGTCGCCTTAAACGTACACCGTAAATACGGTAATAGAGTTGTTTTACTATAATTTTTTGTTAGTTAATGCCTCACCTGAGGCTCAGAAAAGCCATTAAATAACAAAAAATAAGTAAGAGTATAGTAAAACATCTCTATTACCTTTTCGGTGTAAGTTTACGGCAAAGTACGCCTAGGAAACCATTACTTTAAAGGAACAGTATTTATCAAAATCGTTTTTTTATATACAAATATTATTAGACTATTGAGTCCAGTTTAAAATATACGGTAAGATGATATATAATATTGTTATTTATTTATTTTCAAATTAAATTTGTGCCAATATTATTATCAACATTGTATTGGATGATATAATACAATAACGGAATCACGTCATACTCAAGTGTCTTTTGTAATTCGTAATATGTATTGCAAATAAAAAAACTACATAATACTGTTCTCATATGTATTAATTTAACGGTGACATAACCTGAACCTGTTACGCAGTGTTAACACGTTAATAATTTAACGGTGACATAACCTGAACCTGTTACGCAGTGTTAACACGTTAATAACCAAAAATCACGTAATAATCATTTACGGTGTGCGATACTCCGTCATCATTTCCTTTACATCAACTGCTCCAATGCTTTCTAATGATAAACATAGCGGCAATTAATTCATCAATAATATTTTTTATCAATTAATAATGTTTATAATTGTGTTTTTTATAAATCATGGTTTTAAAACATCCCATTTACCTGTGCATCTTATGTGATGTCATCCAGAGGGTTCTCATTTACAAAGCGAACAGGTAAATATAAAATATGAGTTCATAGTTATAAATATGCTTGGATTTTTTAAATAATTATTAATAATATTATATTTCCGGTGACGCATTCTCGATTTTGCAATAAACGCCTTCGAAGAAGTTCTTATTTTTTTTAAATAAATATAAAACGCCTACTAACAACACCATTTCAGAATAATCATCAACATTGCTTGCATGCGGAAATATTTTTAATTCAATTTGTATTGACATTGAATATTTTGCATTGTACAATAAATTCACGTAGTTTCCTTTTATTTGGTCCGATGATCATTTTGTAATCGGAAGGTCATATTTTTTATATGAAAAACTTTGAGAATTTAAATATTTGCGAAACTCGTTAAACAGAATAAATTGTTGTCATCAAATTTTAATAATTATTCTTTTTACAAATTTTTGGCAACATAGGCTGTTTTTTTGTTGTGCGAATCAAATTTGCATTCATTTACGGAAATATATTATTTATAACATTTGTTCCGTTACCCAATATTTTTATCGCCCTTTCACTTTTTTACCGATCGACGCCGAAACTCATGTAATATTTAAAAAAAACAGTCTTGCATCCAAAATATATTTATTGAATGGGCGAAAGTAAATCGTGAGAATATTTTACACGCATGTATCAATAAATATTCACATTTTAAAATAATAAGTCATATGTTAATGGCATCACGTACCTACACATATTATATTGACTTGTTGTTGTGGGTCTCACACTTTCTCTAAGCCTATATAAAAAATAATAATACGTGATCTAAAAGGCAAATCAGATCGTATCTTTGTGTTCTGTTAGAGTTCAATTACTTCTTATTGATCATAGTGACGTTATTTATCATTTAAAATAGTGCTATTCTACCACCAAATCTCCAAAAGATGTTATCTTACATAATTAGCTGAGACTCGGGAGGGACATGTGCTTGCGTTCAACTACTCCTAAGATATCATGACATTATTTATGAAACAAGATAATAGTTACTTCTTCTTCCACTAAATTTCTTTAAGAGGTCAATGTATATAATTAGCTGAGACTCTGGAGGGTCATGTCCTCGCATTCAACTACTCCTAAGATATAATAGTGACATTATTTACCATTCAAAACAGGGGGTACTTCTTTTGCCTTTTAATTTTTTTAGTCATAACCGTATATATTTAACTGAGACTCCGAAGGGACATGTTCTTGGATTCAACTGCTCCAAAGATATCATAATGGAATTATTTGTCATACAAAATACTTGGTAACTACTTCTTTTGCAACTTATTTATTTAAGATATCACCATATTTAATTAGCTTGAGCTCTGGAGGGACATGTTCTTGCGTTTAACTACTGCTTACAAAATGCTTAGTAACTTCTTCTGCCAATAAATTTCTTTAATATATAACCGTATATGTATAATTAGCTGGGACTCCGGAGTGACATGTCCTTGTGTTTAACTACTCCTAATATGTATATAATTGTGGTATTATTTACCATACAAAACAGTAGTTAATTCTTGTGCCGTTGAATTTCTTTAATTCATCTCCGTATATAATTATATGACACTTCATTTATGCTTTAAAAAGTTCGTAATGTATGTACCTACCTATTAAGCAAATAATACAAAACCTTACTTTGTCTTCCACCAAATTACTTTATTAAGAAATTAAAGTATAATAAGCTAAGGATTGAGATGTTCATTAAATTAATT
This sequence comes from Agraylea sexmaculata, assembly GCA_022606485.1. NCBI lineage: Eukaryota > Metazoa > Arthropoda > Insecta > Trichoptera > Hydroptilidae > Agraylea > Agraylea sexmaculata. The sequence goes on along the minus strand of JAGTTH010004407.1, from coordinate 40,895 downwards.
AAAAAACCTGTTTGCATCTAAAATGCGTCATATTATTACCACAATTCTTTTATTTTTTGCACTTGTTCACATGGAATTCTTCACATTTAACACTTCAGCATTGTCTGGATTGAATACAATGCGTACTCATCATTAATTATGCCCTTTTGATCAACACCTCATACTATTGTTGGTTAATAAGGGAAAACTTCTTATCGATAGTGAAATTTCATAGCATTGTTTGTTAGACAAATTACCCCTGGGTATTAAAATGACATCGGTCTATTAAAACAATAAATTATTATGACATTAATAGAATATTATGTCCATTCAATACGTAACCCACATCTAAACACCTGTTTTGTTTGAGTAATAAACTAGAAATATTATGCTATAAAGGTAATGTCGTTTGTGTGTAACTCACAATATTTTTATTCATTTGATTCTTTATTTATTGTTACTGTAAACTAATCGATTCATTACATTATTCTCAGTTTCAAAATAATGCCTAAGGTGAAAATGTTTCTTGAATGACTCATTTTAATATCAGGCTGTCTTTTTATCGTTTTGCATTCAATGGAATCTAATATTTCATTGTCAGAGTAGCCTGTATATATTTTTTTAGCTTCCATTCTGTCATTATTTAAAATTCTCTATTCTAAGCTGTTAACAAATTAATATCCCAAACGAGGTTACGATTGCTGGAGAAAACGATTTTAAATCGAGAGTTCGTATTGGGCAATGATTGAAAACCAATCAAATGTGAATTAATAAGTTATTTTCAATCTGCGTCAATAGAATGATAATAATTATTTTTATTATATAATGTGAAGTAATGAAAAAATAACTTCTTATAAATTTTATTTTAACATTTAAATTTAATGTATAAAAATGATACTGACATACGCTGAAATTTCAATATACGTCCTGCTTGAATGCTTAATATTTTGTTTGATATACGACCTTCATTTGGAATACGATTTTGGAAAGTTAAATAAGACAAGTGTAAAAAAACTGGGGGCGCTGCTTTTACTGCTCGTACTGTTTATGTGTCAATCGTCAATTTTTCTAATAAAATTACACCGTATTCCATGTAATATGGTAAAGTGCGTCATTAAAATTTGCTTGATATTAAACGACAAATATCTTCTTACTGTCGAATAATTGATTTTCGAACGTGTCGGATTTTAGGGACTACAGTGTTGCAGGTGACCACAGCCCACGTATATGTGTATGTATAATATGCGCATGCAGTAGTGCCGGTCATGTTTCAATATATGAAAACATGACATTTTTATACATATAAATTCATTGTTTTTTTGCATTTTCACGTTCAATAATCTAAAATTGAATAAATATGTATATCGAGGTATTAACTATTTTTGAGTAGCTTTAAATTATTAGGTTAGGTTAGGTTATTTTTAAATATAAATATGTCGTATAATGTAAAACGCATTAAATTACCGTATTAGTAATTGTACCAGTTTTACGGTTTATTCGTCAAGTGTAGGTTAGTATATCGTGGCTATAATTTGATATAGACAGGTTTAATTTAAACCGAAAGATCGATTCTGTACGGTGATAATGATGGCACATATTAAATATAACGGTTTCACAATTAAAGGAATGAATTGAGATGTGGTGTTACACAATGGCTTCGTTGGCATATTAATCTGAGTACCTGTTTAATATTTTAACAGGTGTGCTTTGATAACTAGACAAATTAACGCCTTGTGATTTAAATGAATTTACTAAATTCTGCGGTTGTCTCCTTGACCTGAATATATTAAACTGTCGTCTTTGGGATTTCAGTTACGTGACTGTGTGTTTATGTCATCATAATCACAACTTCGTGATTGACAAGTTAACATCGCTTTAGGTATGAATATAACAAGTGACACTACTTTGGTCACGATTTTTTTTAATAACGACCGATGCACCCTTCACTAAATAATTTTATCAAATCCCATTTGGTTGGATTGTGTAATTAAGTCGTTTGTAGGAGATTTGGATTGTAATCCGAGGCGAATGTATGACAATACACAATGGAATCTCTTTGGTAATATCCTACTGTGGAAACTGCAAACTTGCCATTTGTATATTTCTTCAGTTACACTAAAATTATTATCGAAATTTGTTTAATTCAAACCGTAGTTTAATCTAGAGTGTACATTAATAACAATAAAAAATTATGAATGGTTACGTGACTAATAAAATGTTTTCGCGCAATTAAAAACACGTGCTTTGATGTGACAAGTAACTTACACACTGATGACCAAAGGGAATATCAAATGTTTAATGGACATTTTTCTCTATAAATAATATCGTAATATGTTATAATACCTTTCAGGGTTAGCCAGGTCTGTTGCGGCACTCAATTCATTCATTATCTTATATAAGGCCTCCCCCATCGCTTCAAAGTATTAATAATAGAAAATAGTTTGTATATGGATAAAAAAAATTAAATGATTTTTTACACGTTAAAATTTTCACTTTTTTATTTAAACGGGTGAAATAAATTATTTTTAAAATATATTTATACATTATAAATGTGATTCATATTACAGTTCATTGGACACAGATTATCACGGGTAAATAAATATTTAATAAATGGTCACTCGATTATTAGCAGATTAAGTACAAAAAATTTACGTTAACCCGGCTTAATAATTAATATAATAAATAATGACAGTAGTTAATAAATGAAACCATTTTTTGCACTTCTGACACCCAGCTATGGTTGTTTAAGCGGAAGGTTAAATTCATACAAATAACAGAAAAATGTGCATCTCGTGTAAAATACCACAAATATTTATTTTCTTTAAATTGACCATGGCAATTGTAAAAATATATACATATTTTTTTTGGCTGTAGGTCTACCTGTATACATATTTTCAATGAATAATAATTTATACCGTTTCGTAGAATTCCTCAACCTTCCAATAAATTTATTTCCAAGATCATGTTTCGGTCGTTGCATGTTTAAATAATTAATCGCTTTGCAAGTTTGCATGAAATCACGGTCACACGAAGTATGTGGAAGAATATTAAGTGGTTAACTTTTTATCATTGTGTATGGCCACTTTAGTTAATAGTGTAATTTTGAAAGTAGTGTGAATATTGCGACCTTGAGAAAGCAGATACTTTGTAATCATTTGTGAGAAGTCATCGTTTATTATTATGAGAAATGATGTATGGCTTCTGCGTCCTACTTTTACCTCTACACTAACCTGAAAACAGGGGAAATGTTTGAAAATTATTAATAATAAACCGTTTCTCATAAGATTATAATCACACCTAGTCCAAGTGGGTGTAATTAATATTATTTACACAAAACATTATATGATATACATCTACACTTATCATACATCAATTATTATATTCATGGGACAAACTATAAAGATGAATGCAAATTTAAAAAATAGTAATTTTATTATGTTTTCAGATTGTTCAGTTCGGTCCAAAAATTCAATGAAAATAATAATGATTTATTTAAATATATTATAAGCGGGTTTTTATTATATTTTTACGTATATAAAGTATTGTTTCATCAATAATAATTGGCGGGTTGAATGAAATAAAGACAGATTATGGAATGCCCCTATTTCTGTAAAATGATATTTTCAGATTAATGATCAGATAAAAATGTAAGCCGTGCAGTTCTCTATAATTGTGAGCAAAAGAAAACTTGTTTTTTCACCCTCTTGGTCGAGGTTATTATTTTAAGATATATTTTTTTAATTTTATTGTCTATGTAGTGTATTTTTTGTATAAAACACATCGTCAATAAAAAATCCAATGTTGTTGATACAAAATTCAAATGCTCTTTTATTTAAATTCAAAACTGAAAATTAAAACCATCCAATTGACATTAAAAACGCTTATACATATTTTTTCTCAAAAAATTATTAGTATTTCCAAATTATTTTTTTAATTGTCTATTTTTATCTTTAATAGTCGAATTTATTGAGGTATTTGAAAACTCAGTAGTTACTTCAATTTAATGATATCCTACCATAATTTTTTGTTATTAAATATCAAGGGATAAATATAACTGCACATTTTATTAGTAGTTTGGAAATTGTACTTTATAATTTTTGTTTAATAAATAATTTAACATGTATTCGTTTAAGGTTATTTACCAAACTTTTGTTTAATTACCAAATGGGTTTTGACTGTCATCCCGATAGTTCGCGTTTCTTTTAATAAAATATATAAGATCATCGATTAATTCGGTTTTTCGTTACGAAATCAAGCTTTAGTTTAACACTTCGTTAACTACACACATCAAGATGTATTTTTTTTGAGTCATTGATGTTGTTTAGCAATACGATGAAGATTATTGTTGTAACGAGCAAAGAGTCATGGGAGCAAATTTCGTGAAGCTGTAGGCGATATCTTAGTACAAAGTACATACCTGTCGAATATAATAAATAAATATTTAAACATACTAAATGCGCAAAAAATATACTTTGCTCTTTCATCTATCTACCTTGGGAAATATTTGATATTGCATGAATTATTTATCCATTTAATAGTATAATGTTATTTGCTCGATTTAATTATTGTGAATAAAATAAAATTGCTCAATTTGTGTGGGAACTTGAACGCGTGGTTAGAAATAAAACCTTATTAGACACGCTACGTTTCCATTAAAATAAATCATTTTAAACATAATTATTATTTATTTGGATGGATAAAAACCAACTTATTGCGACATGGAAAAGTCGTGCTTTGAAATAAAACCTAATGGGCTCATTATTTTTTATTTATTATTAAATATTTCATTACTTATAGTCTTTTTTTATTATTTGCAGGACACTTTCAAAGAAGCATTCTTACAATTGAAAGGTATGAAGTTTTTTTTTTAAATAAATTAGAAATATTTAAATAGAAATAACACAGCTTAAAATATTATACAAGATTGACTATTTTATTAGGTGAAAATATTGAATAAGTTGTATAATATAATAAGAAATAAATTTATATTTGGGTTTAGTGTAACTGAAAGCAATGGATATTTTAATTTTGGATTAATATTGAATGACAGCGGGTTATTATTATTAGCGGAAATAAATATGGCTACGAATATTTTGTTTTTCAAATATTTAATTTGTACTCTTATATTATAAATATTTTTTATTAATAAGTGCATCCAATACAGCATAGTTTTTTTTTCATACAAAATTCCGTCATTGTGTAGAGCTAAAAAACCTGATTAGTTGCGCTATTTTAAAGTTTAGGAATGATGATTCAAACTGTGGAATAAACAAATATATTTATTATGAGTCAGTTTTTCTATTTACACGTAAAAAAAAGAGAAAATGATGATTTTGTAAAAAAAATATTAGTTTGTTGAAAAATGCGAATCATCAAAAAAAATAAAATTAAACTGATGTCAAAATAGTAAAATTTTTCGCATTGATTGAACAAACACTCTTTAGCGTATAATATAAGATTTAGTTGGCAAATACGAATTAAATGATGGATGAATGAATTTAACGTCAATCAAGTATGAAGTAGAATTTATAGGCTTGTCAAATATAATTGCACAATAAACGAATTCTCTTACCATCAATTGGTTTATTGTTTGATTATCTGTGGAACTATTTCATAATATATTTAAGACAATTCTGTCTTGAATGTTGCGTGATTTTAATATATTTATTTTGCCCTTTGCCTTATTCTTTGAACACATGTTAATTTTTCAATTGACTATTCTCACAGTTTAAAATACACACCTTATTTTTCTACTTTATTGAACAACAATCGACCGAGAGTGAATCCGGCTTCAAGGTTGAAATAATATTATTGAATTTCGACACGATAATTTGTCAAATTTACACACGTATTCAAATCTCATCATATTGTTTGTCAAATGTAGATATACTGCCAAATATAAATATAATATATAATTCCAATTGTATCTATATCATAAACCATTAGGTGAAACCTCAAAATCAGATATTGAAAAACAATGTGATATTATTAATAGCAATATAAAAATTGTTTTATGATAATTAATATGTAAATATAAGAAAAAAAACAAAACAATTAAGCTGTCATTAGTCTATAAATAAATTATAATCCAATCTTTTTGTTGTTTGTATTTATTAATATTTAAAATTGTTACTTAGGTAAATAAAATAATTATTATCAAACAATAAAGCAATTGTAATCGTTGCAGTGCCAAAATCAGAGGTCGGTTAAGTGGGTGCACTGGACACTGCGCGGGATATATTTTTATTAAATTCTCGGATATTGAAAAAACAATATGATATTATTAATACTATTAGGCCATAATAAACATTTTAATTTCTCCCATGAATATAAAAATTGTATAATATGAGAATTAATATGTAAATATATGAGAAAATAAAACAATACAATTAAGCGATCATTAGTCTATAAATAAATATAATAATCTGTTTTTTTGTTGTTTGTATTTATTAGTTTTGAAAATTAGTATTTAAAATTGTTACTCCAGGTAAACAAAATAATTAGTATCAAACAATAAAGTAATCGTTGCAGTGCTCTAATTATAGGTCGGTTAGGTAGGTGTATTGGACACTGCGCGGTTTATATTTTAAATAAATTGGTAAATTGTTCTATTTAAATTCCCGGATATCATTATATTAATTAAATAAAATAACTATTAGAGAATTTAAATAGAATCATACAATTTATCAAAAACCCGCGCAGTGTCCAATGCTCAAAGACATTTCACTGCACCAACTTAGCCTAACTCTGATTATAATAAAAGCTAATATGGCGTATTATTAATAAATGTGTCCATTACATGAAAACCAAACCAATTTGTTTGGATTAAAGTATTCAATCATTTTGATAATTTGTTAATGCGTTTTTGAGTTAATAATATATCGAATTTATAGCTCATACATTAGCCAATCTTAGAAGACAGTAGCAAGATGTATATTTACAGAATCAATTGCAAAGATCTTATAAAAGGAGATGATGAATGGACAAAAGTAAGAACAGGTGGTAACTCGAATCTGTGTCGAGGCGAAATAACAACATATTCACTAAGCTGCATTGTTAAAACTGGTTATTTGCTGCTTATTAATTAATACACGATTTCCTCTAATAAATTGTATACAACATTTATTGGTACAAATCAACACCGGGGGGTCTTTTTATAAATACATATATGTAGGTACATATTGATTTTAACAAGAATTTAACCCATGGCGAACTGTTTAACTATCGTTATAGTTATACGAGGTCACCGAAATTATGCAATAATTACCTTAAATTCTGAGTAAACCGGGATTGAGACTGCAAATTTATTATATAACCTAATATGTATATCAAATATTTTTTTTAATGTAACTTTTATACAAAAGGTTGGACTTAAAATCGTTGAGAATATTTTAATGGGATTTAAAATATCTTTTAACATTTTTTTTTTTTTTTACCCTTTTTAATAATAAGAAAATTTAGTAACACAGTTTGACTATCGTTTAAGCTACTTTGGATTAAAATGTACTGACAGTAGCTTATTATTATTAATTTAAAGAAATATATTAGCCAATAATAAGTTAGCCAAACTGTGATATAATTTAATTATTAAAAATTATAAAAAAATCTTTTAAAATTGAAAATATTTTAAAGGTATCGTTTTTACGATATTTCATTATCTTTCATTGTTAAAAGTCCACCCAAAATATTTATTACCGCTAATAATAATAACAGCCGTCAAACTATCATAATAAATATTATATATTATTGAATATTAACTTGAACCAGAGAATATGTTCAAGACTTAAAATAAATTATAATTCAGATTTTTTAAATGTTCCTTTCATTGTTCTTACAGCTTAATTCAACACATAAAAACCTAAACTGTATTATATATACATATATATATATATATATATATATATATATATATATATATATATATATATATATATATATATATATATATATATATATATATTTCATACAATTATGCATATGCAATAGTTTTTTTTCTTCTTAATAGTCTTCATTGTGATTTTTGATGGTTTAATAATTGATGGTGTTTGCGTCACCCAATTATAAAGATTTTTTATCAGTTGTAATGTAATGTTTTATGAAGTTTTATTATTCAAATAGACTAATGAGTCATTCAAATATATAAAGATGTTTAATCACCTGTAATTCCTCATTCATACACCGTGTAAATGAAAGAAGAATCCACCGTATAAAAAGTAATTGGACACGAGATCTAAACTTGCAAGGCGACATTCACTCGTTTGATGCGTTTATGAACCTGATGACCTTCTCTTCTACGCTCGATGCCACAACCTCACCACATTCCCAAACTACTTTATAAATAACATTATTGTACTATACATTCCTCCGTTGTCCGCTTTTTGTCCAACTGGTCTACTTTTTACATTATTTACAATCTTGTGTTGCAATATTACACTATGTGCAATAATCACGATCAATTAAAATCAAATATTTTTATATATACATAAAATTTATACGACATTTTCAACAGTGATATTTCGTTGACATTTTGTCGTCATCTTCAAATGTCATTTTGAAATGCAGATCATAATTATATGCCATCGTAATAGCTCAGGAAATAAGGCTATATGGCTATAAATACTGTGGTCATGAGTTCAAATCCCGCTCAAGTAAAGTAGGGAGATCTGGAATAATATTATGAAAATCCCGCCTTGGTCCAGGTTTACTCTGATTTCCTGGATTGTAAGGAGACCTGTGTAACTAGTGATAGTTAAGATCACTGACAGATAATTAACGTATACGTTTTTGTGTCTAAAATTATAAAAAAAATCTTCTTAAAATGCATGCCACAAAATGCGCCCCACACACGGTCAATTTAACTATTATTTTTGGGCTGATCAGTTTAGTTCAACTCAATTAATCGATTCAACTGACAGTTAAACTGAATGTGTGTGGGTCCTCTTAGGTTAGAATCAAAGCCGCATCTTCTGAATTAATGTTAAAAAATACTATTTTATCCATTAAAGGGTTTGTTTACGTTTGAATCCCGTCTAGTGCTTAGTTTATTGGGTTAATTTTTTTAAATTTAATTTCAAAAATGCAATTATTATCTTAAATATTTGTAAATTATGTACCTTTAAGAGGAATCAACTGGAAATTTAATAATATTTTTTGGTGTTACAGAAATGACAAAATTATTTTCAGTAGTTGTGTCGTTCTTTTATAAAATATAACTAATTTACAGCTTGGGTAGCTTTTTAATGATAATAATAAACCGCTGTCACTAAGCTCTAACCTCCTTATGTTACTTTAGAATATTCTCATAAAAATCCACCCTGTATATATATTTATTTAAATATAATTACTTCACCACTGAATTGTATACGAATACAAAATTATACTTAAAATTATTTCAAAAGGTGTGAATGTAAGAATAGATATTTGTCCATATTCAATATATGAATGGTTGCATTTTATTTCACAATCGCACTACAAATATGTCAAAATGCAACTACAATGCCTCGTAAAAAATAACTAATTTCACTTTTTCCATTTTGGGCGACTCAGTTGTTCTGGATATTATTTCCCAATGGAGATTTGGTTCGGTTGAACTTTAAAGTAGTTTCTTGTGGCCCGATTATAAATTACAGGTGAACGATAACAACATTCCCTAAATTCTCAGGCCCAGCGACACTTTTATACATTCTTTTCGAAACTGGTTTCCGTTTGTATTTTTATTTCATTCCGATGCTGTTTGTGTAACGGTAGTGACTTTTTGGAAAGTAGGCTTTTTCGCATTCTCATATCGAAAATATTAACACAATAAAAAACCTATGCACCGTTATCGATTCTTCTAAAATTATATGCATTTAAAGACCGTATAATAATCTCCATTAATCGAATATTATTTTTTTATTTCAATAAATTGTTTAAAAATGATTTAAACACAAAGCGTATGAAATTTTATACTAAAATTTATACGTTTTTTTTTAAACAATATATTCCTTTAGTAGGTATCTTAGGTTTGTAGAGTAAATGTCGGCGAAACATTTGAAGAGTGTTTAATTTGATTTATTGTATAATCAATTAAAAATATATGTTTAGATAAATTTAAAGAAATCCATTCGCAGCGAACTGTCAACCGGTCGCAATGTATGAAACTCCTCTGCATGTTTTTGTTTGATGAATTTGCCCCTATTTCCATTCATTACAACCGATTGACAGTTCGATACCAGGGATATTTTAGCAGGCCTCACAACTGAATGTATAAATATCAAGATGGCGGACCAATCCGATGAGTCTGAGTGAGGCAACAATATAATTGTTTACATATTGCTTAGAGTTAATCTGCATTCTTGATAGAGGTGTACACCGCTCTTAATAACTGTTGTTCTTAACACTTTAATTGTGGTTCGAACTCGTCTAATTGGTCCGTCATCTTCATATTTATACATCCAGTTGTATGGCCTGCTAATATATCGGTGGTATCAGTTCTGTTTTTCCGGGCATTTAAAATCAAAGTATGAAAATCGGCAGATCATCATTTCAAAGAGTTATAATTTTTACTGCCGTTTTATTGGTATTTAGCATAATATACTTTTTGGGATTGACCCGGTCTGTTGTGGCACTTAGGTTTACTATTTTTTTTTCTTACATAGAGCCCTTTATTGATAGTGTATGCATTTTTTCGCTAACACAATGGTTGAGTTGTAATATTTATAAAACAATGATTGTTGATACATTTCATAAAGACGATGGATGTTGTCAATATTTATAATATATTGTTTAGGCATTCTTCTTTAGTATTTATGGTTGGTACATTTGATTTGAATTCCTATGAGTTTCAAACATGCTAATCGATAGTCTCTATGGTAATTGTGTGTACTCTTTGCCAACTAAAATACGTGACCTGCTTCCATTCATTATTAATAAACAGGATACACTTTCATCCATCCATTGCTTATAAAAATAAAAAGGTATTGTGACCGTGACATTAAAAAAACTCTCAATAATTATATTATGTTTCCTTGTCGCAATTTTTACATGTAAACAAGGCCGTTCACTTTATTATTTTGATTTTAAGATATGCCTTCAATTATATCTCATCTTCATTTTTACATGATAGGGTTTGTAACCGGTTGGCAATGAATATAAATTTGATGAGTTAATAACACATAAACATATCTACAAAAAAATGATTTAAATATATAATTTTATCTTAATAAACCTATACATCTTTAAATTAATAACCTATCGTAATTATATAAATTTTTAATAAATATTGTATGAGTTATTTAAAAAAAAATCTCTTTCAATTGATATTAATTATTCCTGTTGTATAGTGTTAAGTCAATCATGATAAATATTACTGGTAGCAAACTTTCAGATAATTTAGAAATATCGTTGAAATAGTGAAATGCTTATTATTTGATATTTTTATTAGTTAGATAGTTTTCTTAACAATAAATTATTGCTTCCTACATCTTACTTTTTATATACATTCTATTTATATAATATGACTTTTAATTTTTGTTTTTAAACCTTTTTTATTACTATTATTTTGTCTTCTATGTAACAAAAAGCTCTTATGAGCGTTTACATGCAAATAAATAAATAAATTTAATAATTTGAGTCTCCTGCTAATAAAAGCCATATTTATTTCAGATAAAAATATTAAAGGTGGCTATAAATACTGTGGCCATGGGTTCAAATCCCTCTCAATTTGTTAGGTTATTACGACTGGGAGATCGGGAATAATATTAATAAAATCCCGATCGATCGTCTTGATCCAGGTTTACTCTAATTTCCTGGATTGTAAGAAGACATGTGTATCTAGTAATAGTTAAGATCACCGACAGGCAATTATTTAACACGTTGTTCTTTCTCTGTGAGAATCACATGCCTGTCTAAAAGATATCAGACATATTAATAATAGCCACAGATATGATAAATGTAATTTTCTAATAATGTGGAATGTGTGTTCTGGTTTTTTAATCGGTGCTAATTTCCCGCAACGGCCCCACCTTTTTATTCGCTTTCTCTTCTTATATCCAAACTAGCTGTACACGTGGACTTCGTCATATATAATAAATATAATATTAAAACCACTAAAATACTGTGTCTGTTTTCAGATTATTATATGTCATTATTAGTCATTCTGTCTTCAACATTGTCATAGTGCAGTGTTTGACACATGTGGGTCGCCATACTACTTCACTTACATACTTCATTACAATACAATACAACCATTTTATGCCCACACTACTTTCATATTTTGTATTTGGATATTGATCTAATTTCAATTGTAAAGCATATCATTGCATCCATATTCATCACTGTAAATTATGGGAATATCTTTCGCCGAAATGTATGCATAATGATGGATAAAGAGACATCGAGTAATCAGCATGTGAAAGTTTACCATAACATTTATAAACACAATTGAATGAAATTATACAATCGTTGTTAATGATTAATTAACAACATAACTATTAAAATGTAAATAAAATTAAAATATTTGAGGAAACGTACAATATTTTTAAAGAACATGCAAGAAAAGGTTAAGAATTATATTCAAGGCCAAAGTTTTGAAAAATAAATATAAATAATTGTTTTACGGTTTCGGAAGTGTTTTGTAATTAATTTTTTTTTTAATAAATATATATCAAAAAATTATCCTATATATAAAATTGTTGTGTAGGAAATTTAATTAACTTTTCATTAATTATCATATTCTTACTACTATCGATAAATTACTTCATGCATATATATATATATATATATATATATATATATATATATATCGGTAAAATGAAACTTTTATTAATTTAAAATTAATTAATAATATTATTAATTCTTTTGGAATTGCGTTTGGGCCACCATGTTGTGTCAGTTATACGTAATTGATCATTATTATTTTATATTAATCAGTGAGAATATTTTAAGGGAAGGTAGGTTATCGTAAAAATATGAAATTTATAAATGATTAATGTATTATTTAATTTCTTAGTTTGGTTCATCTGAAGTGGCAATCACATTTCTTTGAGATCATAATAACTGTAGTTAAAGTGTGTATGTATATGATACAAATATTACAAAATGTCATTGAAAAGAATTTATCTCAAAGTAGGTACATCGAGTTTCCTCTATAAATTAATTTTTATGTACACGCTCTACAAGTGTTTTCCGATACAAAATGATATAATAAATTTCTCTTCGTTATAAATGTGTTTTTTACTATGTGTTACAGTAATAGTGTAACATAACACACCAGTTTGTAAGACAGGTTATTTGACCCGAGGCCGCGTTATTAATAATTCAGTGCAAGTGTCGCCGCATTCTATACGAAATAAATTTAATTTTGAAATCAATATGAGAGAATTTTCATTTGAATTCAAGCAATCATGAATGAAACCTCAAAATGCTTTCTAACAATATTTTTGAAATACAATCACGTTGTTTATTTTTCTATTCGAGTGGGTTATGTACATACACATAAATGGTATTTTTTACGATCGCAAGTGTGATTAAATTTATTCTTTGCTTTGGAGAAATTTGCATACATTAATGCCTGCGATGGTTCGGTGGTCGTGGAAATTGAAAAGTGGATTTTTTTAATCCGTGAAAATAAAAACACACCAGTGAATTATTTTTGCGTTGCGTGATGTGCGGTTTTGATATCAAATACTAAAAAAAAATATATATTTAAAAAAAAAGTAAAGCAGAAGAACGATACGGAAAAAAAAGAAAGTATTAAATTGAGCCATAATAATGGAAATATTTATATAAATAATACACATTTCGGTTTTCTTCATATGTATTAAGGGATTTGAATTTTCAACCGACATGATATTAGAAGACAGGACAAGTGGATGATAAATATTAAGATGGCTGACCAAGTAGACGAGTTTGACAGGGGCAACACTAATTGTCTCATTCAGACTCGTCTGCTTGGTCCATCATCTTGGTATTTATACATGCAGTTGTCTAGCATTCTTATCGTCGGTAACGATTCAACAAGGTAAAAAACAAAAAATAAATCTATTGTCACAATCTGTACGAGAAGGAAAATTTATTTAAAAAATATATATTTGTTCAATTCTACCATCTGAGAATAACCTTTTACACGTATAAACATTATTTTATATAAATGTATTAATAAGCAGTAATTATATTAAATAAATAATTTAATTCATTTGGTTGTAAGTTAACCCATGCAGTGCTCCAATACTGAAATTGGTATTTGAAATTCCGCCACCTAGATATGCTTATAATGTTGATCCTTTTTTTATAATTTTAGAATAAATAATGTTACATTTATAAATAATAAACTTCTGACAATATTGACAATATTGACGATTTCAAGCAATAATATTTTAATTTTCCTATCAGAAAGTTCAATATAACCCATGCAATGCTCCACCACAGACAATATTTATAATTACACCCACTCTGGTTGGGTTTGTTAGGGAGTTAAGACTTTATTAGAAGAAAATATATATGAAACCACCTTTACCGAAAAAGGCAATACATATTATAATAAAATAAAGCCGTGCAGTGCTCCAATATTGAAAACGGCTATGTTAAACCACATGGGTAAGCTGTGATATTAAATTTTTGTACCTTACCTAAATAAACCTTTCGGACTCGTACGAAAATTGAAAAAATCCAAGGGCGTAGTTGAGGAAATATAAAAATTAATAAATTAATTATAAAAAAAATGTCTTCAATATATTATGAGATAAATATAAAGACTTTCTTTGCATTGTTTGTATGATAGAATATGTGAGATGGCTAACTAACCAGTATCGTTATCTAGTGTAGCCAATTACACTTTCTTTCATGGCGTTCTTCGTGCACCACTGAACACTTCTCTCTTTCAGCTCCACATTCAGCTTCAAATATCATCAAAATAATAATATTACTTGGTGACAATACAAGGGTTCGTATCCCGCCTAGTCGGCCATTCAAAACAAGCAGGATTTTGGAATTTATACAATATTTCACGGTTCGGTAGAAACACTCTCAATATAGCCATAGAGCAATAAAGAGAAATTTATTGCACACTATAAGGATATTTTTGGAAAACCAGTTTGCTTGTGAAGATGAGCAACGTTTTATAAGTCACGTCTGATTATTTTTTTTATAAAAAATATATTGCAAAAAAAATAATTTAATTTATCAGTTAAATTATCCTGGAAAATATATTCAAGAAATTATTTACTGACACTTCTTATTAGTGGTCTGATCTACTCGTTTAATTTTTGATAATAATTTTGAAAAGTTTGAGATTCTCTTGTTTTTTTTTTTTATTTTTGCGTCAGTAAACATTTCGGCGAGCCATGGCCCAATTGAGCGTGATTCATCAATTTACACAAATAGTTATTTTATCTAACACAAATCTGAAGACTCTCAAACTGTACAAATAATTATTTAATGATATTTTTTATAGTAGTATTTTTATAGTTATACATAATAATGTCTCTTCTATTATTCTTAAAGCGTATTATCGTTAATTATAAATAAGTGCACAGACAAGGTAACTTACCGTAAACAGCTTTGATTGGTCAAATCACGGTTTAAATCTAGTGAGCATGTCCCATGGTTAAAAATACTGTGGTCATGGGTTTAAATCCCGCTTAAGTAAAAAAAAATAATAATTTGATCGGTTTTTACAACTGGCAGATCGGGAATAATATAAATAAAATCCCGTTCGATCGTCTTGATCCAGGTTTACTCTGATTTCCTGTATTTTAAGGTAAATACTGATTATTAAGTCGGTGACCTGTGTAACTAGTAATAGTTAAGATCACCCACAGATAATTAATTAACACGTTGTTGTGTCTAAAAAACCACCACTTGAATATCAAGTGATTATTTTTTTTATAAAATGATGATTGGGTTTATTTTTGTGGACGCCCTTCGATTTTGACATTTGACATTTTCTGTCAGATTTTTTCCCCCCCGATAAAATACCAAAGGACCAGAATAATTGAGGATGATATGTGTAAATGTTGGTGGCCTTCCTGTAGTGGTTTTAACCTTACACGAAACTACTTACTAGTTGACTGATTACTTCTTGAGGCCCTGAAGGTTTCGCAACCATCGTGTGTTTCTTTAATTTGCAATACGCACGTCTTCTTCTTCTTTATATATTCACCTTTCGCAAACAAATAACTTCTTGTCACGTATCGCCGACAAATGATTACCTGTGTTTTAATGTGCCAGGGTTTGCATTACAGACAGCTATATTTTTTAAAAATTAATTACGCAGCTAAAAAATCATCGTAGGTAGACTTAAAGTTATATGAAATGAAATTGCTCCATATATAATATGCGTAACCGGTAGACGCGATTTTATAACATTCATTATTTTTAATTTTTCATTTGATTTTAAGTAAAATAATATAGCCAGATAGTTATTTATTGACTTTATCATCATTTTAAATAGTTATTGCTTGATATTTACGCTGAAGGAACAAAGAGTGGGACATTTAAAGAAAATAATTCCATCATCTTTTGCTATTGTAAATTATCTCCAGAAAAAAATTCTAGCCGCTTTTTTCCCTGGTTCATAAAAATTGATTGTTAAAGAAATTATATTCAAGATGGGCATTAAAAATAAAAGAGTTTGAGTGTCTTTTAAGCAATAGCCATATTTATATGGTTTGACAGCGGTTATTATTATTAGTGGACTGTTAATAATTGAAAATATTTTTACCCTAAATTTTTAATAATTTATTTTTAAATAAATATTATATCATACTGCAGTATCACTAGAGCATTACGGGAGATCGTCTGTTGGAACATGAAAAAAAGAGTATTGTAAAAATAAAAATTAAACAAGAGGAGAAATACATAAAAAACGGTATAAGGTGAAAATGAAATATACCAAAAGGTATATTTCATTTCCACCATATAGTTTTGTTTAACCATATGTTAAAAAACACAATCCATATAGAATATTAACTAATTTTACAATTTGACTGACTTAACTTTCAGGTGATAATACGTCGCTATCAGTGCATATTAATTATAAATAAATAATACTTGTAGCTTAAACGATACCCAAACTATGTAATTATTTAATTATCTTTAAGTAGAGTAAACAAACTAAAAGACTATATACGAATTGACTAGAAGCCCTGACTTGTTATAAAATAACACGTTGAGGCGTTTCAAAATAATAGTTACTTTTAACGTATGATTACTGGGTATTTATAATTCTCCAGTTACATTATAACTCCGATGATTTCCACTGAGTTTTACTCGCATACAATATATTTCTAAATCTAATAGTACAGCCGATTACTTAATGATCTTCTTCATACTTCGACCGCAAACCAGTGTTGCAATGTGAAAAATGGTTAATGAAGATTTCTCAATACAATATATGCATGAAGCCCTTTACATAAATACACAATATACTGAATTCAATTATTCCATTGATTAGATACTGTAATCATGGGTGTATATTATAATTTACCGTACGAGATGCTGAGGTCGGTCAACCTATTGTGCAATGAATGGTTCTTTCTACTTACAGGTGATGGGTTCGACGCCCAGTACAACCACATTTCATAATATACAACAAGAGTAATCATTCGTGTATGAATCCATTTATATAATATCAATAAAATATTACGTTTTTGTTACAGATCGAAAGCTGCCCACGGACCGATAAATTTGTTGGTAAGATTAATTTATGTCAAATAGCATCTGAAAAAGTACAATAATAGACCACACAATATTCGAATTTGAGTTTATATATATTTTTATTTATTAATTAAAACACCTATACAGATTTTCATTACTTAATAAACACATAAACAAACACTCTAGCCTTTTATAAACATTATATATCGAGTTAGGTAGTTTGCTGTTTGAAGAAATCAGCCCATAATAAGGTTAATAACTTAATGTTCAACACATTTTTTACGAAATAGTATAATAATATATTGTATATAAAAAGCTAAGGTGTTTGTGTATGTGTGTGTGAATGGAATTTATAGGAAAATAGTTCACAATCTAACTTCGTTTTTATAATCCGAACCAGCATTTGTCGGATTATCGAAAAATTCTAGATAACAATTTTTTTAGTGTTAAAAAGAATAACAGTAGAATGAAAAACTATCGATTATTGATTGATTTGTATGAAATTAGATTTTTTTGAAATAAATATTTAATTGAATTGAACATTTTGGATATTGCGTTTCTCAACCTGTAAAACAATTTTATTTTTTGAGTTGTCGCATTATCAAATTGGTAGATTATTAAGACTACATTGTATATAGTATGCAAATTATTTTTAAATTGTGTATTTTTGGGATAAAATATATAGACACATGTTACTGCAACATAGTGTTGTATTTTAATAATTGAAAAATAAAAACCTTAAGTAGGATTTGTACCCATGATTTTCACAGTGACAATCCATTATTTTAGGTTAGGTTAGGTTTGGTAATGTTTCTTTGAATCAGGTTAATGATTATACAGAGTGAACTCATTTTGATGATATTTAAAAGATCTATTTGTTAATGACTGTTGATTTGTGGGAAAGGATGCAGTGTATTTTTCACGTGTTAACAAACTGTATAATGAATTAATATTGCGCAAGTGCAGAACTCGTAATCGTAGTTAGTTATTCAATTATAAGAATACTTTATATCAACACGTAATCGAGAGCATTGTGCATGGCGAAAACTAAAAGTATGGAAACAGTTCATTTTTGTGTGTGTGTACTTTTGAAACAAGACCAAAAAAAAATTGGACAAAAGAAATTACGTAATTGATAATGACGGGGTACGAAATCAGCATTATCTTGGTGAAAATATGCTTTTATTGTTGGTTAATTATTTATACAAAAAAATATATATTAAATGATATTGCGTGCGATTTGACATTATTATATAATTATGTCCACACATCTCCCAATTCGGTCAAGTGAAATCGTTTGTTCAATGAAATAATTTAACATCCCTTTAGTGCTTGATTTATGGGATTTTTTTTAAATCTCTGATTGGTTTGTTATTATAGTGAGAAAGTGGCTGTGCGAGTATCAAACCTGGTCTTGTTGCGTCATAAGCTCTTACTGCTGCCAACCGCTACATATTCCGCGTTCCACTATCGTAACATTTACACACGGTCTATCTAAAAATAATATTTGTATTCAGTTTGAAATAATATTCTCTAATAGGACTCTTGACAGTATATAATTTGCAGCAAAATTCAAATAGTAAGTACAAAAAATCGGTTTCATATGTTAAGTCGGTATTCACACCAAATTAACAAATCTATTATTTAATTGAATATAAACGCTCATGAGGCAATAAGACAATAAAAAATATAAAAATTGTAAAAAAATAAAGTACATATAAATATATAATAAATAAAGAAATCATTTAAAATAAGATTAGACACAATCTTTTACATGTTTCCATATATGTATATGTGGGTAAATAAATAAATAAATGAATGTGCCTTGAGAAAGTAACTATTTTAAATCACATATTATTATTATTTATTTTGTTTTTGTATTTGTATTTTTTTTAATGATTTGACGTTTTTTTAATATTATTATGTTATAATTTTTTTTTTATATTTTGTATACCATCAACGCATTAGATTATCTTTAAGGTTACGGTGGTTGTTTATGTATATGTAAAAAAATAATATTTGCTCATGCGAAAGCCCCGTAGGCGGCCGAATTGGTGGAAAAGAGATCACCCAGATGAGCAAATTTGTTGCCAATTTTATTAAATAAATATGTTTGTACGTCTTCACGTTTTTTGAACTTACACGCCCTTATATACAATATTAAAAAAATGTTGGAGTCGTTCATTTTTCTTAAATCCGGATCGACTTTACAGTCTATCCGTTTAAGATTTAGAAGATTCTTCCAATAATATATTTCATATTATATTAATAAATATTTCATATTATATATTATTCATTACGTTTTCATTTCGGTAAGTACTGCACGTGTCTAAAGTAGACATATGAAATAAAGAGTATGTTTGTTGATACATCGCCTGCTCCAACTTTATGGAACTGAGCCATATATTTAATCTGCTAACACTGCCTGTCACGTGTCAATCGGTTTAATTATTATTTATAAAATATAACAATTTACGATTAAATACCTTGTATTGCCAGAGACATTAAATGTTTTATATATAATAGATGAATGTACATTAGTTGCCGGTCAAATAGGACTATTTTACTATTTCGAAAAAGTCCCATTTAAAAGGTTAAATAATGATTGAAAATCAACATTTTTCGTTTCATACATACAATGTGTAGCTCAGTTCCATAAAGACTTAAGAGCACACAGGATTTTTTTGCACTTACGATATTATACGCTGGAGCAGTCGATATACATATTTTAATTGTTATTGTGAAATAATAGTTAGCCCGTGTGTATGAGTCTTAAGGTTCTCACCAAGTGGCTTCACTTCAATTGACTGATACTTTCTTTTCTTCTCTAGAATGTCCGCACAGGTACACAGTTGTGCTCGAAGGCTTCTATTATAAACTCCACTCTATTCAATTCAACTCTGATCTAACTTACCAATATGTAGAATACACTAATCTCTGCCCATTGTGTACTACTTATTTTGGCACTACGGGAGAAAGTCAATCGCGTGTGGGAGACTACAATTATAACCACTTTTATTTTATAACTCGAAGAAGAAAAAAAAACAAACTAGAAAACCACAGTTTGTCACTGCCTACCTTTTGTTTTCTACGCAATTTCCATCTGGAAAATAACCCGTTATAATAAAATTATATATGTTTATTTGCGGTTTGGAACAGCTGCAAATTGACAAAGTATTTGCCTTTTTACACGTTGGACATTCTGGGTCAAATCCAATTATTAAAAATAATAATATTGGCATACTTATATAAATGGAAAATTATTAAAAAAACATACCAATATACATAATATTATTTATTTAAATTACCACAAACGGCTGTGATTAGTGATATCATCGCACCTCCTAATTTACGGATATAAAAATATCACTTCCAGAAAAGAGAGAAATATTATTTGTATGATAAGCTTTAGTTCAATAAAAAAAGTTTTTTTTTGAAATATAATCAATAATCATGGATTTTCAAAATAATTAATAAATTATGTGATCTTTAAGCATCGTTAATCCATAATTAATTATTAAAAAAATAACAATTCGATGGGTGATTAACACAAAAAATACATCGTCAATTTATCGAGTTAAATATGTAGTTTTGCTGTTAATAATCCTAACCCAATGTATATATCGGAAGCTTATTTATAAATATATTATACGAAAAATTATAATTATTTATGCAAGATCTATAGGTTTTCACAAAAATAGATGTAAAAGTGTTTGCGTTAACAACCCATCGAATTATGTACTCCAATTTCCGAGACTTCTGTAAAGTTTTCCTTAAAAAATGCTCGTAGAAATAATAAATATGTTGGATGGAATAAGGGCGGATAACGCAATACGCTCCCTTTTCCGTAATTAACTTGTACAACTCAGAAGCTTATTTATATGAAGACGTATGTCATATATTTTGCACTAAAATATTCATTCATGTACAAAGAGAACTTTTAATTTGTAGATAGTTTTTTGTGTTAATAGCTCACAGAATTTCTGATTGTCATAATCTCTGCTATTATTGAGTATTCAATGAGTGAAAGTTTAGACGTCATCTTCCACATGTACTTGAATATTGACAGCAAAGGGGATTTGATCGTGTGTACAGAAACATTACACTTTATTTTTTTATCCACATTAATTGACTCTCACCGAGAGAGAAATTGTCTTACGACAATCAGTAATAGCAGGTTCTTGTGGTAAATTGCCCAAAATAATAAATAATCTCTTTGGCCACCGAGCGGAGAAAGTGGGCGCTTGACCTATCGCTTTATACTTACGACCACACTAAAGTCGCAACCACTTGAAAGTAATTAAAATGTTATTATTATTTAATCGAACGTACATCTTTAAAGAGTGTAATCATTATTAATATTACAAATCATGTATTTTTTATGATTAACCAGGTGTAGCTTTGATCAAGCCCCCTCTTCAATATTCCCCCTTATTTGTTTAACCCTAACTGGATGTCTTCAAATATGTGTGTAAAATATTGACATCTGTATTTTTCTATTGTCTCGAGTATTCTGGCTATTGTAGTAAACATTTCGGTGAGACATGGCTCTAACAATTTGACGGAGAGCTCTTTTGAAGTAGTTAGTCTTCATTTTATTTAGTAGGATATAAATTTGGTATATTTAATTTTTTGATCTGATTTTTTTTTGTATTTTTGGTTATTCATGGACTTTAATATCGATTTTGACCAATCAAATACGTTTGCGGTTAATTACTTACGTTTTATCTACCTACTCCTGTCACAGAAAATAATTAAAAGCTTATTTATAATATTTTTATGGGAAAAAACATTTATTAGTGTTGCCATATCATAGAAGCCTTCAACATATTTTAACTTTATTTAATTAGAGTGTATGCGTGTGGTGCGTATGCGTGTACATTAATGTCACCAAGCTCTATTCGTATACGTACCAATACTATAAGCTCTATCACGACTCACTTTATTATATTGAATACGGTCGAAAATTTTATTTGTATATAAAAGAATATGAATGGAGGCAAAAGTCCCGCTACTTTCTTATGTTCGGTTATGTGACGTTTAGAGCAGTTTAGATTATTTCCTATTATTTTTAATAAATATTGTCACTATTTCTGCTTGTTCTTGTGACGTATATATTATTTATTATAAAATTGGGACATCTACACAAAACAGTGCTTAAAGCGAAACTGATCTAAACGTCACATACCCAATATGATATAATAAATTTTTTACTTATTTATATTACTTTTATTATAGTACGTATTTTTGATGGATTTTACTATCTGACGGTTTAGTATATTGTTTACCTATAACAGATTCTCTTAAACCCAAGCTGTAAAATTTTATTATATCGTAAATTGCCCTCTATTTTGTATATTTGTAGAAGAAGTACATGGGATTAGATTATTACACTACTCGGCATTAAACTGACATTTGCTCGTCACAGTTTTGATTTATTTACTCTCCGAGGAGCTTTTTTTGAGAGGGTTTTTAGACACAACAACGTGTTAATTAATTGTCTGTCGGTGATCTTAACTATTACTAGTTACACAGGTCACCGACTTAATAATCAGTATTTACCCTACAATACAGAAGATCAGAGTAAACCTGGATGAAGACGATCGATCGGAATTTTATTAATATTATTACCGATCGAAAAAGAAGATGATGAACTGTTAAATGTTTCATGGTTTCCGTGTTGAGTGATGCGAATCCAGTTCGAATCCACAAAAGAAGAGTTATGAAATCACGACACTCTTTTCAATCAGACAATAGAACCTGCAACTGCCACTTGCGAAATGCCATCTTTTTCATTATGAAGACGTGTGAAAATATTTATAATAATAATATGACTGTGATAATCATTGCAAATGAGATATTGGGAAAGAATGTGCCTTCTCAATGTGATGTAACTTCTAATCGATATTTTATTGAACTATTCCGGTAATGACTATTTGATTATTCTGGGAAAACGATCACATGTTAAGTCTGACCTCATTTATTAATATAACAAAAGATAATGTCCTTGACAAGAAAATTTATAAAAACATGGGTTATATGTGACAAGTTTTAGTAGCAATTAAATCTTGCGATGAATGTTAAAAAGCGAGTCCATTGCTTACGAATTGTGTATGGAGCATTTAATTATTTTTTTTAAATATTAAATGCATTTGTCACTCAAAATGAATGTTTCAAAAGAGGTTTCAAAACAATTTCGATTTCTTTTTTTCACAGGTGAAATGCCAATGTGTATTTTGACGAACGTTTAGTTCCTTTCCGTCTGAAGAGTTGTGAGGTTTCAATGATGGAGTATATGAATAATTACCTGGTGTTCCTGGTCGTCTGCCTGATTGGACAATCCTTGGCCCACGTTGCCCTGACCTTCCCACCAGCCAGGAAGTACGATCTGGACTTTCTGGATAATGCTAGAACTAAAGGACCCTGCGGGATGCCCAAAGGTAAGCCATACATACATACATTTCCAGGAAGGATTGAGGTTCTACCTGGTTCTATATGAAAAATGTGGTCGACCTTGCTTTTAGTATAAACAAATTATCTATTAGAATTATTTGCAATATAAAATACTAGGGTTAAATTTCAATTTGTTAATGTTTTTAATAGAATTTGAAGTTAATTATAAATTATTAATACATTTTTCACAAGGTAACAACACTCATCACAATATTTAAAAAACGAATTTTCCGATAAATCCTGCTTTTTTGAGAATTGTCATTTATATATTATACATTATTAAATATCTTTAATATTATTTTGGGATTAATATAATATTATGAATATTAAAATAGCCGTTGCGAGATTTTAGATATGTATTAATTGTAATAAAATATTATTCTTCCATCTGGTAACGCTGCCTGTGATGCGTCAAACAATTTGAATTGTGTTTATAAAATTTTACATATTACGAATAAATACCTTCTATTGACAGAGACATGAAATGTGAAATAGATAATAGATTAATCTACATTAATTGCCGGTCAAACAGGACCATTTTAATATTTCAAAAAGTCCCATTTATTAGGTTAAATAATGTTATAATGTGAAGAATTTTTGAACTTCATAAATTTCGAACACAAACGAATTTACGATGAACCAGTACCACATTTCATATAGATTAAGGACTATTTTCGCATAATAATACACAATAATATAAATGCATTTTCAATATGAGAAATTCTATTCGATTTCTTAGAGCACACAGAATTTTAATACTTGTACCCAATGTATTAAGAACTATTTTTCCACTAAACCTACTCAAATGATTGGGGGATCCGTAAAATAATAGGATAAAATACACACACGTTAAGTAATTAATATTATATATTATTTGAGGTAATTTATTACTTATAATATACAAGGATGAGTCAGAATTAAAGGATTCATATGTTCGCTTGCATATGTAAGGTAACTTCGGCACGCTCTCCACCGGCAGTCGTGGCCGAGTGGTTAAGGCGTCTGACTCGAAATCAGATTCCCTTTGGGAGCGTAGGTTCGAATCCTACCGGCTGCGTTGATTTTTTAACCTTTTTTTTTAATTCCAAACCTTATCATTAAACCAATACATTTTTTTCATGTATTTATATAATATATATTATTATTTTTAATGTTATTGATAATATAAAGTAATTCTTAACGTTATGCGCATGTCATGATTTATTTTTGGAGCATGCGCGACAATGGTGGCAATACGATTATATTTGCATTTAACGACGTCATCTCTCGACGACCGTGTGGCCTAATGGATAAGGCGTCGGACTTCGGATCCGAAGATTGCAGGTTCGAGTCCTGTCACGGTCGAAAGGATAACATCCTAAAATTTTATTTTTTTTATTTATTACAATAACTTTTATTTGTAGAGTAATATCTTCTCTTGATATAGAGAAACATTACAAATTAGTCAAAAACTTGTTTCGCTTATATTTGCGATAGCCTACAACTCCTTCATATATTCTCATTTAATTCTCCTGTGTAAATTTGTCATTTCACAGAAAACACAAACATATAAAAACCAAAATTTCAGTATGTGCCGGTAGTCAGCCATTTATCAATATTTTTATAATAAATAACCATCACAGTAATAATAAAGATTTGTTGATTTTTATTCTCCATAGTGCAAATTAAAGATGGCGACGCAAATGCAAATATATACTTTCGTTTGGTTTTTGTCAATTAATTCATTAACGAAGCCGTTAAACACACTTCTTTGATGAGATTTCTATCAAAGTTTAATGGCCACCTGTAGTTTGATGGTTAAAATGTTATTATTTCATTTTAATAACTATTCCCAGACACTTTAAAGTGGGCGACTACTGGTTCGTGTCCCATTACTGGTACACAAATTATTTCCTTCCTCTAAGTTTAGCATAAATCAGTTCGGAATTTGATATTTTGTTTAAAAAATATAAGAAACAAACTATGAGCTTTTTTTTTTAAATATTAATTTTGTCTTTTAGGTTCAATCAAGACATCTTTATTGGCTGGATCAACTTTGAACGTCACATGGCACTTGGCTTACGCACATAGAGTAAGTGTTATTTCGTCGTGCGTATAACAGCCCGGCTAGCTCAGTCGGTAGAGCATGAGACTCTTAATCTCAGGGTCGTGGGTTCGAGCCCCACGTTGGGCGCAACTTTTTTTTTTTTTTTAATACAACAAACATTATTTTCAGGGTGGATTTAGCTTACAAATTCTCGACAGCTTGGAGCGATCTGTACTTGACCTGACTCCTTCAGTTGGCGGCTCCAAATACGTAAGGGACGATGTGACGTGAGTGGAAATTTGTATAAAATCTCGTTACAATTAAATTCATGAATGTAATTATTACAGAGCACAATCGTATCAAGTACGCTTGCCTTCTGATTTTACATGTAATAATTGCATTTTGCAATTACAAAGACAAGCCGACGAATGGTCGAACGGATACCGATTCTGGTCTTGTGCTGATATTGATATTCAAACTAGTAAGAAGATATTTAATATACTATATGAATATTTGTTTAACATTTTTATTGTTTTTTAGAAAAAGATTATAAAGAAACGTGTTCGGGTCACGGACGATACCTGTTAGCGAGATGTAAATGCGATAAACTGTATTACGGATCTCGTTGTCAATATAAAGATGAATGTGTTGAAAATTCTGACTGCGGAGATCATGGAGTTTGTGAAGATATCGGTGCTACGACTGCCCCTTCGAAGCAATGTTATTGTAAAACAGGGTATTTCGGTGCTGGATGTAGAAAACGTAAGTAAAATATTATTTTTTTAAATATAATTCCAAAAACATATCTCTTTAATATTGAATTTATTTTAGGCTCTCCGATCAAATCGACTAATTTAGATTTAAGCATTTATTCTCAAAAAGAGTTGTCGAGCAATTTTAAGCTACATTGGAGAATATTGAAAGAGGAAAAGGAGATTGAAATCGTTATGGTCGTCAATGGAACATCATATGCTGGTTAATTCCCATTTCATAGAATTGAACATTAAAAATGAAATGTTTTTAAAAAATTATATGTTGTAGGATTGGGATGGAGACCTCGGCAATTGACTGCAGCTTGCCGCAATTTCCCAGTACTGGGAAAACCTATTTCAAGTAAGATGTCATAGTATTTAAATTATATTATAAGATTTTTAGACTAATACCGGTTATTAATTAGCACCCGCAGCCAAACCAGAGCCTTCAAGTAAGCCGGAACCATCAAGTGAACCTGAACCATCAAGTGAGCCTGAACCATCAAGCGAACCAGAACCATCGAGCAAACCGGAACCATCTAGCAAGCCAGAACCATCAAGTGAACCTGAACCATCAAGCAAGCCAGAACCTAGTGCGAAACCAGAACCTTCTTCGGAACCTGCATCAAAGCTTAAAAAACCAAAGACTTTGAAGAATGCACCAAATGCTAAACCAGAACCGAGCTCCAAGCCAGAACCAAGCTCTGAACCAGAACCCGAGCCTAAAGGGGAGCCTTCATCTGAACCTGAGCCGACTGGTGAACCTACTTCGGAACCAGCACCTGAACCTAGCGCCGAGCCAACAGCTGAACCAGAACCTACATCAGAACCAGAGCCTGAGCCGACATCAGAACCAGAATCCACAACTGTACCAACAACAATCAGACCTAACAGAACTGAATTATACAAAAAATATAAACGGGTAGCTGCGACACATCGTAGAGGAATAGATTTTAACCAAAAGTTTGGTGATGATGTTACTGTGAAAACAAGCATTTCATATAAAGTTTCAAGTAGACAAGGTTTGTACCATAAAACTAGATTGTATATTATTTTACAACGATAATAATCATTAATTTGTTAAAAATATAATTGCAGGGCGAAGAAAACGTGCATTGGAGAATGGTGAGTGATCTATAGTAATGACGGCATGATTATATGAAATTTAAAATAGCACCAGATTATAATATACACCAATATTAATTTTCTATACTCAATACAATAGTTTTTTTCAAATATTCTTTGGCTTTTTGCACATACTTAAATTGTGAATACACAGTATCAAAAATACGGGTGAGAGGAGTCCAGCATGAAAGCCTTTTTTTTATTTCTCAGATGAACCCACGTCTAAGCCAGAACCAGCATCTGAACCAGAGCCGTCATCAAAACCTGAACCAAATTCCAAACCCGAACCTAGCTCTGAACCAGAACCAGAACCCAATTCCAAACCTGAACCAAGCTCAGAACCTGAACCTTCTTCTGAACCTAATGCCAAACCAGAACCTAATTCAAAACCTGAACCATCTTCCGAACCAGAGCCTAGCTCTGAACCAGAACCTTCTTCAAAACCAAACCAACAAGGTATGTAAATATTTTTTATCTAACAACGGGTTTTTGAAAAATAAATCAACTAATATCTGATTCTTAAAAAAATAACATAACTAATACTGTTGTTGTGGTTGCATTATTTATTAATTCGTTTCACAAACACAATGTTTATAATTTTTTTATTGTTTAATACAATATAAATATTAAAAAAAAATATAGGTTGGATTTTAATTAAATTAACCAAAATATCAATCAGAATAAAAATTGTTCAGAGATAGATAATCAAATTATATAAAATTCTAATATAGAATTTAATAGTTTTTTAAATATCATTTCATTAAAACACATCTTTTATAGGATATTTCCCACAACATGCTTATTCCCCAAAACATGATTTCAATCCGATGGATTGCACAGACTTGATAATTGGATCAGCACGAGGCAAGAATTACAGAATAATGGATTATTACACACGCGACAGGTAATAATTTAAATTAATTTTGTTATAATAGAAAATTTATAATTTATTTATTTAAGGTCAACTCCACGTGTTGATGGGTTCTGGGGAGGAAATGATGATTTAACTGCAGCCATGGGATTCGAAGAAAATGGTGTTACAACAATCGCATTCCGTAAAAAACTGAAGGCTGTTGAAAATACTGATCATTCATTCGAAAACGATTTGATGCATGTAATTTGGGCAAGAGGTCAAGAGCCCGGAAAATATGTTCATGTTCCTAAATCCGGTATCGAGCAAGATAAACCGAGTGTTCCTGATTTTTATAAACAAGACGAACTTAAGTACCACGGTCACGGATCACAAAGAGGAGTGACTTCAATCAACTTCTTCGGTAAATATACAAAAAAAATAATCATTATTTTATTCAAATTAATAAAATAACATAACCTTATAGAAGAAGTATCGAAAGGCTCGGAAGAAGGTGAAATTTCAAAACTGTCTAATAATAAATGCGGTGGTCAGTGGAAATTGCCCCGCAATTGTGACACTACCAAGAAAAACTGTGAGTATGCTGTAAGTTGGGAATATCTCGGTGCTAAAAAAGGAAAAGATGGCGTTAAATTTACCATTCAAACCACTGATACTGATCATTGGACTGGAATTGGATTCAGTGATGACCAAAAAATGGTAAATTATAAATATTACATTTCTAAATAATATCAATTTGTTTAACTTTTGTATTATTTCTTAGTCTCAAACTGATGCTGTTATTGGTTGGATTGAAAAGTCTGGTAGACCATTTTTGATGGACACATGGATCAATGGTTACAGTTCACCGAGACTTGACGGCACTCAAGATATTTATGATGTATCTGGAAGAGTTGAAGATGGTGTTACCACTTTGTCTTTCACTAGAAAACGAACTACAAATGATGGCGATGTAAGTAATTCATCGTAAAACCTACTGATTCTTTGTGACAGTTAATTTCATTCAAATATATTCTAGGATTTGGCATTTACCGACCAGAAATGTCTATATTTGATGTTCCCTGTGAAAGGCGGTGCCTATGATCCTGTTAGTAAAAAAACTAGAAAGCACATTAACGTCCCCGCTGTCTCTTCTAAGAGAGTTTGTATACAATCTTGTGGACCAGGTATATTTCTCAATAATATATTCAACATTATTTAATAAAAATAAATATGTATTAAATAATATCTCTACAGAAATTGAAGAAATACAAACGACCGAAGCACCTATCCCCGGACTGGCTGCTTACATGATGATGGTTAAGATTGTAAATTTGGCAGAAAACTTTGTCGCACCTAAAAAGGGTTCAAGAGAGTATGAAGATTTAGTGAGTACCATCACAAAGAGCTTTGCCGGAGTTTTGGATCGTAAACCGGGATATCACAAGTTGTCCGTTGAAAATTTGGAAAAGTAGGATATTTTCTATCACCACAATTTTGTTTTTATAACAGTTTAATTTAATATATTTTAACAATAGTCAAGCTGGTAATCAAATGTTAGCTGCTTTACGTCTGGAAGTTGACGAAAGTAATGAAATCGAAGGCGTGGCTACTGCTAGATCGTTGGGGGCAAAAGAAAAGACTGAAAGTGGTAATGCTTGGGAAAGAACTGTTAAAGACACTGTACTAAGCGGAAGAGTCGGAGCACTGAACGTTGATCCCGAGTTCTTTGTATTTGAATCTCAACCTCGTGAGTATTTCATTGCTATAGTATGATTTTCACAGATTCAAACGAATTATATATTTATTTCAGTCATCGCATCATTACCCGTTGAAAATGAAAGCTCTAAAACATTCTTCGGATTATCTGAAACTAAGTTATACATAGTTTTGGGCTGTTTGTGTGCTCTTGTATCAGTGGCTATTCTTCAAGCCGGTTGTACTATTTACAAGAGTGCTAGATCACCGACTTTAGTAAACAAAGTATGTAATTGTTTTAATCATTTTAAAATGTGTCCTCGAATAAATGAATTTCTTACTTTGTTTTTAGGATCAACTTATACCCAGCTCAGCCTGGAAAGATTACTCTGATGCAAAAACAAACTATGCATTCGAGGCATATGAAAATGAAGAAAAGTTTAACGGTCCACCTGGAGGCCGAGAGAGGTTAGCATTACATAAAATACGTGTTGCATCTTGGTTATTAAATTTTATCATTTTTCTAGCCGTACAAGTACAATGCCCTCAAATAATGGCCACCCGAGACATACAAATGGTAATGGAATGAGAGCTGCACCACCATCTGCAGCTGCTCCCGGATATTATCACGACACCAGGTCATTACAAAGGCCGAGAGGACCAGGCGGATATGGGTAAAGCCAATTCTAATTATAATGACTATAAACCAATTATTTTAATACTAATATTAAATATTTTGTAGATATCCACCAGGATCTGACAGGGCTGCACATTCTCTTCCCCGACAGCCAGGTCAAGGAAGACCGAGGCAGTCTCCGGGAAACCATAACATGTCACAAGTGAATCCCGATTTTTACTTCATGCCGTCTCAAAGAAAGTACGAAGGTGAAGTTGTACGAGTGTACGTTGACTATAGTAATCAACAAAAATAAATAAACAGTGACATATATTGAATTTTAGTTTGAGTTCAAAGTGAATTTTCATCGAGAATAATGAGCGCAACTCCGTTAAATGAAATTTCCATCACAAAACTGTTTAAATGCATATATATTATTTTTGCACTTGATTAAATGAAGCATTGTTACCAATTGAATATTTCTAATCGAGAAATACATATAAAAAAGTAAAGTTTTCAATACAGTTTGTTGAGGGAGATTTTGTTTATTATAGTCATACATAAGTTCTTTGTTTTTATCTGTTTAGCTCAATGTGTATAGATTTTATTTGAGTATGTAAAATAGGTTGTGAGTTTTTAAAGCAATATCAATCAATGTACTTATTAAATATAATGAAATAGCTCTACGATTCAAATCAATTTGTATGTGCTTTACTGAAAATGATAGATTCTGTTACATTTTTTTTTCATTTTTATGTTCAAATATGTTCTTCTAACCAAATATATATTTATAAATTTAAATATTATTTATTTTCAAGCGTGTTTTGTTACCGGTACGCTTAAGCCAGTCAGGAATATTTTATAATTTCGTACTTTTAAGTTGTATTTCAAACCTCAACTTTTTATTGTCCTTTGTATATAATGATTTGATTTGAGCAGACGTATGAAAACTTGAGGTTTGAATAATATTAGATTTGATCGATGAAATATATCTGATTATAAACAAAATATGTATTTAAGTGTTTAAAGTTTACGATAAGGTCAGTAAGAGGATATTTTTAAACTCCATTATTTCAAATAATACTCATCTTTTTATGTTTATAAATACGTATGATATGAAAACATGTTCATGTTCATTGTAAAGAGCTTGTATTTATTTTCACATTTGTTATTATTATAAACAGTATGCCAATATTTTGTAGAATTTCTTGTGGAAAAAATTATTTTAACAATAAAATAATTGTTTCATTTATTTAAAGCAGAATACTTCATACAAATTTAATTTATATTTAAGGAATTGGGAAATTTGTAGTAAAAGAGTGACGGAAAATGTATTTTCTACGATATACATATTACTATACTTTAACTTAAGTTTTCATATATGCGTACATACTCCGTGATTGTTCCCTTTCGGGGGTTGGCCCGGTCAGTTACGGCATACAATAATTCCACTCCTTAATCATTCCATTCCTTAAGTTTTGACATTCTTTTAGATAAAGTATTCTCGTTGAACGAAGCTGTTTTTTTAATGGTAAATGAATATATGTATATGCATATTTATCACTTTCATTGTCATCTTTTTCAGATTCAGAGTAAGAACATACTATAAATATATATAAAAGTTTTCTACATTGAGATTTTTTTAATTCTTTATTAAGCAGTATTGATTAGGCAAATATTTTAAAAGGTCATTTAAATGATAAGACCTACAAAATACGATGTCTTATTATCACAAAAAATAGTTTGATAGCTTATAAGGAGAGAAGAAAACTTGAAATATTATTGTTTCTTTATTGTAATATTATGGTGCAAACATATAAGGTTTGGCTTTCATTTACACATTTATATTTGCTTTTATTATAAACAAGCTTAGGTTATATTAATTGTGGCTTATTAGCTTCAATAACAGCTGATGCAACATAATTCTCAGCTTTATTTTCTGGCTGTGTCCATTTCTCAATGAATTGCCGACTAGCCTCTTTAACCTGGACACTGATATTAATGAATCCAGCATTTTTCAAGTACTCCTTCACTTCATCAATGGACAAAGCCCCAGCAATACAACCAGCATAGGTCTGGAGATCATTCTTCACAGCATCAGGCAATGGACTAGTCGCTACTATATCAGATATAGCAAGTCTTCCTCCATTTTTAAGCACCCTGAACATTTCTCCGAATACTTGTTTCTTATCCGTAGACAGATTCACTACGCAGTTTGATATAATGACATCGACTGTCGAGTCTGCCACGGGTAGGAATTCAATCTCTCCTAATCTGAACTGCACTTGATTATAGTTTCCCTTGGCGGCGTTAATCCTGGCTTTGTTGATCATGGAAGGAGTCATGTCTACTCCGATTACTCTTCCTTCATTACCCACTTTCTTGGCTGCCAGGAAACAGTCGAATCCTCCGCCACTGCCCAGATCGAGTACTACTTCTCCGGGTTTCAGGTTTGCAATTGCCGTGGGATTGCCACATCCCAGTCCCATGTTTGCTCCATCGGGAACACTATTGGTCTCGTCTTCTGTATATCCAAGATCAGTGGAATATTCGACATTGACCTTGGATGGAGCTCCACAGCAACTCAATACATTGCCACTGTCTTTTCCACTGGAGTTGTCTTCAGCCACTTTTCCATAAGTACACCTAACTGTTTCTTTTATCTCGATATCTCTCTTTACTTGCTCCATTATGTGACGACCGTCGAGTTCAGATAATACAACGAGAATGGATTCCAAACACGTAACTTACGTCATATTTATTTTATCATCAATATGTCTTATCTATTATAAAGAGGTTTACTTGATTGGTAAAATTTATACTATAATTTTGTAATAAAACGATGATATATATATATATATATATATATATATATATATATATATATATATATCAAATACTTTTATAGAAATCGCAGAAAAGAAAAATAAGATGTCAAATAATAATATTTAATAAAATTATTTTAGACTTCGGTTTCGTTTATCTTTCAAATAATCTTCTAACGATTGAAACAAATTGTAATTGGTTGGAGCCAGGTCTTGTGAATATGGAGGATGTAAGCATTCTTATCATTTTAATTGCCTGATTTTTTCAGTCGTTTAATGGGTTCTTTCTGACAAGTTAAAGACGTTTGATTTTTCATTCAACTCTTTCTAATTGCTAACAATATATACCTGCAGCTATCATTACATGAATTCATAATTTAATGAACAGACGTCTATTGAAATCGGCAAGAATTTATGGGTACCGTATTAAAAAAAATCATTTTGAAATCGAAATGCGAATTATATTAAGTATCTGGCTACGTTAAATCTTTATTAAACAAATTAAATCTTGCGATGAATGTTATAAAAATGCGTTCACCGGTTACGAATTCTAAATGGAGTCATTTCGTAGTCCAGTATTAATAATTTATTTTTGTATTAAGTTATTAATCATTGAGAGGCTGGATAATATAATATGATTATAAAAATATTATATTATTAAGGATAATATGATTATAAATGATCTCATAGTAAATGTATATATTCATGATTTCTTCATACGAATTAAACACCTCGTTAAACAAATCTCTCTCCAGTAGTAATTGATTTGAATAATCAACAATACAGTTTTATTAGTTAAGGTCGGACAGAGATTGTTTTATATTATCGGTCTTTGTACAATACCGCAAATTGAAACAATACTTGCTTCAAATTATTATTACAGCCAAAGGGTTCAGTAATGAATTTCAATATCAAGAACAATCCTAAAGGAAGACATCGCCTTTGGCTGAAGGCTTACACTATCATATTTCTATGGTAAAGCTTAAAATAACACATTTATCATATGGCTATTTGATTATTAATGGTAAATAACGTTGGTTAAAGAATAAATTTTTATAGTAAGTAAAGCTAGGTCAAGAGGGTGAAAAAATAGGTTTTCAATTCATCATAATTGTAGAGAACAGTGCGCAAAATGTATTATTCTATTGAATGAATTTCCAGATATTAACAGTAAAATCTTACAACATAATAATATTAATAAAATACAATTAATATTTTTAAAATTTGCATTCAATTTTATAGTGTGTTCCATGAACATAATAATGACGATAACTGTAGATGTATATAATATAATGTTTATAAAATTTTAAAAAGGAAACCGGTGCAGAGCTCGAATATATCAAAACACTTCATTACTCCCACTTGGACTAGGTCTAGTTAGTCGACAGTCAAATGAAATAATATGATAAAAAAATCATGAATGAAATTCGAATTGATTTTTAAATACAATAAATAATGTATAAATTATAAAAAATATATCCGATAAAAATAGATTGTTGACGAAAACCCATATTATTAAAAATGACTTGTGATATGAGAAAAATAAAATCTCTTTTATTAAAATCTATATATTAATAATGTGTGAGTGGAGATTTAATAACCCATCGAATCATACAATTAATATTTTTTAATTAAACAATTAATAAAGGTTATCCTATTCTGAAATGCGAAAGTCGGGGACTAAAAATTAATGTATTTAAACAGGACTTACGGTAAAATTATAATACTTTAAAACAATTAACGTGCTCAATTTATTTTAAAATAATACAAAATAAACAGACTAATGGTTATGATAAAAAGGAAGACGTACGTGTAATTTGATATTTTGAAATGTGGGCGTGTGAACCTGAATATTAATAGGGGTTTATAGCAAAGGTTCTAAGCAATAAATTCATTAGGATTACACTCTTAATTATTATCAAATACAAACCATTATTATCGGGAAACTCAAAAAACCGCCCAATTTGAATATTCAAATTGGAGATTTGCCGTTGTTATTGTTGTTGGGTGAATTTTCGACATCGACAATTTTGACAGAATCGCGATCCCTTAAGGCTTTTCACTGTTTAAATGGGCTTTTTTGAGGCTCTTATTTGAAAACAAAACAAACTTTAGATCAAAATTTTGCCCGTCAAGTCTATAAATATTTACATTGCAAAACCGATGACTTTAAGTAGGATCGATGCAAAGTATGTATTGTTAAAATATGGCCAAGTAAATACTTAAACACAGCCTAATCGGGATAATAATCACTTTATCCTGAAATATTTGAAGGGGTGGTCAAATAATCATAAATATAAATAATAACATTATGTGTTGTTTTGCATTCTTGAATCAACCAATTTTTTGTTATTATTTATAACATACAAAGATTTAAAAATAAATATAAATAAATAAATACCTACAATTTTTCATTTCTTATTAACACTTGCTAATAATTATGTATTGAATACTATTATATTGGAATAAATAAATAAATCTGTGGATTCCATGTAATCTTCTTATTTTGTTTTATTGTACTTTTTATATTTATGTTACTTTTATTTCATATAGAGGTGTAATACTACAATATTCGTGTGACTTTGGCACATCTCTGATAATATACCTTTTAATTATTTATTTCAATGGTACTCTTTCATTATTATTTTTATTGTTATTCTCCTCTGAATAAGCTGCAACGACTTAGCAAAGAATTTGCGTATCTGGGTGATCTCTTTTCCACCAATTCTGCCACCTACACTCTTGTTTAGGAGCAACCTTATATAGTAACGTATAAATGATTACTTCCTACACCTTACAAAAAAAATTATATCCATTTTTATATGATACTATTATTTAGTAAGGATAGAGCGATACATGGGTGTAATATTACAATATTCGTTTGACTTTGGCACATCTCTGGACCAATTACGTGCGTGGGCCCCCTTGGGCGTCATTTCAAATATTAAAAAAATCACTTTATTCAAATGTGTAGTCAATAGTGTTACCTATTGGTTTCTCTCTCACTCTGATTCTACTTAACCTATGAATTATTTATTTAATTTATTATAACACCCTTGCAGACTATTTCCAATAGCCGATATGGTGGGTCTCAATAATGATAGCAGTGATAATTCGTCAGGTGTATGAATAGTGATAATTTGGAAAGAGCTGTCAGGGAATGTATTCTTGGAACTGGCTTTCAGTAGTGACTGAACATTACTGTAAAAGGCTGTATGAAGAGAACATTGTGACTTCAAACACAATGCCTTCCTCCTCAGCCTTCTCTATTTTTATACAAGTCTATACAACTACAACCAACCCTCTTGCTACACACTACTATTACTATTACTACTACCCTTAGGCGAGGTGTTATTGCCAAAATACCGGAAAATTAATACTAACCTGCCTACAAGATATTATACACATACTTGGGTTTATCAAATTATTCATTTATTTTTTTACGCCCCAAGGGACTTTTTGAGAAGGGGTAGTTACACAAGACTTAATAATCGCCTTAGTATTTATCTTACAATACAGGAAATCAGAGAAACCATAAAATAAGGATAGTAAAAATGTATTAAACATATAGGCTAAACGTGCGATCAACAATAATATTCGACTTGGCAATTTGTAGATATTTTTGAATGGCTTGAATAATATTAAATTATTAAAATTTAAAAAAAAATTGCAATGGCTACGGCACAACTGCTATTTTAACTGCGAGGAAAGCGTGTAATTTAATTAGAAAATAATTATAAATACCAATAGAGAAGTAAAAGCAACATAAATATATTTTTTTTACTTATTATTAACAATAAGGAATAGATGTATTTATTTATTTATGCAAGAACAGTTGCCCCCATGGTATAATATAATCAGGGTAACCCATGCAGTGCTCCAGTAATGAAAATGAAATGCCGCACCTACTTTAGCTGTGTATATAATACACAATGTAAAATAGCTTATCCTAATGATATTCATATCGGGTATTTTGTCATAAATCAAGTCGAATACACATTTTTTATGATAAATGTATTTGCTGACAGTGATTGACCTCTAAAGCTTATAATATTTCATTTTTTACGAGTGGAAAATCCAGGCTTAGCATAATTTGTGGTCCGTTTTTCAGGTTTGAATAAAGAAGAGGCGCAAACTTTCAGGACGTTCCTGGAAATTTAATGAACGCCCATTGCAAGAATTAATATCACAAGTTAAAATATTTCAACTAAAGGATTAACATATTATTGAGATAATTAATGGTCTAAATGTGCTATTTCTATTTTTAATATTTAAAGATTCGCTTTTTTGTGATAGTGTTGGCATATTGAATGGAAACATCGTTAAAAAAATGACGGTTCAAAAAATTAATTTATTAGTATTAATTTATAACGAGGTCGAGTGCTGTGAATATTTAGCATTTTCTTCGTCGACGCTAATTGCAGGGCAAATTAGTAAAATTCAAATGTTTTAACTGCAGCCCACTAACCAAACCTTTCATATTTTACTTTTAATTAAACCACCGTTTCTCTTTGAACTCGCTTTATAATTATGCTATGTGTTTCTCAGAAGAATATCGGCAAATGAGCTTTTAAAAGGCGACAATCACTATTAAGTAGGGAAGTTTTTTTGAAAGCAGAGTATTAATATTTTAGTGATTTTTTATACAGCTTTTAAAAGCGACATTTTGGATGTAAATGATGTCCTAAAATTCACACAAGAAATAATGTGGATTGAACATAACAGGCGGACTTGAACTAATATTTTAATGGGTAAAAATATTTATTATTAATAAAAAAAAAATAGATCTAAATTCATGAGAGACACAGCTTATTCCAAGATGGTAGCCCAAACTTGATTCCAAAACTACGAAAGATTTTTAATTAATAATAAAAATATAGTATACAAATAGAATAGAAAATAGGGGTAAATATATTTTAAGTCTAATGTTTATGGCAACAAGTTGACAATCACTTAAAATTTATTTAAATGAGCTATATTTATAAAAAATATCAAATTGGAATGTGGAGCCCATTTACTCTTTTTTATATTAAATACCTTACAAACTTTACGAATCAATTTGAATTTTATTTAAATTAATGAAATGAAACATTTTAACAGTTCATTAATAACCATCTTATTATTACAATACGCTAATAATAATAAGCCGTTGTCATTATGTTTATATTCATCTGGAAAAAAATGGCTGTAGCTTACACATTTATCTTAAACTATAGATAATAAAAAAATCAAAGCATTTTTTTGCGATACGTAATAATATTTGTAAGTATTAAAAGCACACCCTGTATATTTACGAAAAAAGTGTTCAAATATTACAAAATAATTTAGTAAAGAAGCGTATGTGGGATTTCGGAATATTTCGTTTTCACGAAACGCAAGCTTTTTCTCTTTGAACTACGAAATCTCAAAAAAAATCCAATATGAAAGAGTAAAAAGAATCTTTTACACCAAATTAATGAAATATACACACTTTTTAATACCCGAATGCTTTAGTAAATATAATATGGCTTCAAAAATTGTGGTTTTGTTTTTTATCAAGTCTAATAATAAGTATTTTATACACATTAAAAAGATTACAATAAAATGAGAGTTACACCATTTGAAACCGTAATGAAAATATCCCCATGATTTTTTTTCAATTATTTAAAAATGCAATTCACACGTCGAAAACACTCATTGGATTAAAATGATATTCATTAAAATGCACACAAAAATATAGGTACATGTGAATAAAAGTGAGTAGTGAATGTAAATGAATGTTGGTTATAAATGACTGTGGAAAAATAAATATAAAAGAGAAATGGGTTCAACGTGAATGATAAAGGTGTGCAGGAAATATATATTTTCAGGTGTTTTTTTTTTCAGGACTCCCAGTCGTTGCATATTATAAAAAGTAGTTTGCTCACAAACAATCAAATATTTACATAAATATTAATGAATTATGATATATTAATTCAATGGGTCTGCAAACAAATTGCATTTAAATCTAAGGGTGGTTGAGAATATTTTAAGGGAAGATAGGGAATAGGAAAAAAACTATATATGTAAATGATATTAACAAAATTTCACAGTTGTATAAATTAACTAATTGAATTCATCATATTTTTTTCCACTAATAATATTAAGCTGCTGTCATTCCACATGATTAAAAAAAGGCTGTAGCTTACAAAACTCCCAAATTGTGTATTTTTTAATAATTTATAATTAGGGTAAAACATTTTTTTTCTAATATTGTCATTATTATTTTTATAATATATTTAAATGTACGCTTTATTAAGGAATTTCGTTGGCTTTCCTTGCAGATTGCGTAACTCCAAAATATTTAATTTTTATATTTTTAAATTGTTATTTAGTGTGATAAACAACTAAATATAAAATTAATTTTAAAAATCTTATATTAAAATGGACTTAAACAGTTTGCAAAGAAAGCCGATGATCTCCAAAAAATAATGGGTTGCAAAATATAAAAAAGATAGAGGAGAAGAACAGATGCAAAAAATATATAAAATATGATTGATAAAAAAACAAATATTTTACAGTTAATATGTAGTCTCAATAATTTATGTGATATAAAAAAACGCAATATTATAATCAATGAACTTATACATTTGTATATCTATAGAAGTGTTATGCTTATTATTTTTATTTATTCACACTTCACATATACACGGGCTGTGGCCACCTGCAACACAGTTGTCACTAAAATCCGACACATTTTTCATACACAAAAATCCTCATGATCATGTAAATTGATTACATAGTGACATATTATTTGTCGTTGAATACATCAATTAATTTTTAATGACACACTTGAAATTTTATTAGAAAGATCGACAAGTGACAGATTAACAGTACGAGCGATAAAAGCAGCTGTCATATGAAGTATTATTGGTATCTCTATACAGGGTGAATTAACTGAGAATATTTTAGGGGGTGG
>JAGTTH010004403.1:0-68147 GCA_022606485.1 Agraylea sexmaculata | reverse complement strand
TTTAAATAAAAATACAACCGGTAAATTAGGATATTAGTAATATATTATGTTCACAATACAATAGCCATATGACTTGACCACTTCACTGAATAAGACCATAGGAACTCTATTCTTATAATACTACTTTATATTATCGTATTTATTGGAATTGCAGTTTTGTTTAAATATAATACAAATAACAGGGTATTTCATCATTCTGTTGATTTTGCTGATAAAAACACACCCAAGAACCACTTATGGTTTTTGGTTTCAAAAGTGTTGATAATCCACCAATATTATTACAAAGCAGGGAGTCTTTGTTTCGGCCACTTTTAAAAAAAATATTACTTTTTTTATTAAATATAATCACTGATAAATATGTTTTTCGAAATAATAGTATTAAATTATTATTAAAAATGAAATTATTTTAGTAAAGTAGAGTTTAAACAAGTGATCGTGAATAAGAAGAAGTATTGTGCCATCCCTGAAATGTTTGAATCTTTTTTGAAATGTGTAATTGTTGGTGACTATTGTATGAGTATTATAAGGCAGGAAGAAAAGGACTGATAGTGATGGTGGTGGGGAGTCATAGCCGTGTCTTATTGGTTACTAATACACACATGATTGTTCACACGTATATGGTGTCGGTGTGCGCAATGAAGACTAAGCTACCTGAAGATATCGCCTACAGTGTTTAGCAAATGAACGACTAAGAAGGCGATGTCTCCGTTCGTATTACTCGAGCGTCAAATTTTTTCTCCCGTGGGCGATAACTCGAAACGTACCCCATAAGAAAAAACCTATCTTTCACAATT
The DNA here is from genome assembly GCA_022606485.1 of Agraylea sexmaculata. Classification (NCBI taxonomy): domain Eukaryota; kingdom Metazoa; phylum Arthropoda; class Insecta; order Trichoptera; family Hydroptilidae; genus Agraylea; species Agraylea sexmaculata. Next base: position 67,353 of record JAGTTH010004403.1, on the reverse strand, counting down.
TAAGCACTAGAATCGTGATTTTTTGTCAGAATATGCGCAATAATTAATTAAATAATAAAATGAGAAAAAGTTAAAAAGGTAATATCCCGAGTCATATTACTCTTAGTCGAGCCCGTCGATATATTATTATAAATTTGTTGATTATTGAAGATATGCGAAAATAGTCTTGAACATGTATGACATCTGGTATAGCAGTTAGTCACAAATTTGTTTGCAGTCCGTATGGTTCCTAATGTATGAAACGTCAAAAAATGTTGCTTTTCAATCATTATTTAACCTATTAAATAGGACTTTTTCGAAATAGTAAAATAGTCCTATTTGATCGACAACTAATGTAGATTCATGTATTATCTATAACACATTTCATGTCTCTGTTAATATAAGGTATTTAATAGTAAACTGTTATACGTTATAAATAATAATTAAACCGAGTGACAGGTGACAGGCAGTGTTATCAGATTGAATATGTGGCTCAGTTCCATAAAGACTTAAGAGCACACAGAACTAATGCAGATTCATCTATTATCTATAACACATTTCATGTCTCTGTTAATATAAGGTATTTAATCGGAAACTGTAAAATTTTATATATACAATTCAAATTGTTTGGCGCAATTAAAAAAACCAGGCAGAACATAAAAAAACATTAACAAATTGAAAAATTCAATTAAAATTACCCTAGTTATATAATAATAGCATAGATCACGTTGTTGTTGGTTAATAATGATGTTTAGGAATGTTCACGGTTAATGATAGTACAAATGTGTAGTGGTGGTATTAAAAGGAGGTCTGGTAGTAGTCGTCTTTGTTTTATGAGAAGGCTCCACAGCAAATAAAGTAAGGTGTCCCCTTACACGCCGGTACATATTGCCAGTAGGCACTTTAACGAGTCGCCCAACCTACGTACTTACCTTCTTAATTCAATTCTGATGTCTCAATACCTCCCAACGTGCAACCGAGACGCAGCCTTACTACCTCGACATCAGCCATCCTCAACCATCGACCACTAAAACCATACAACTCAAACAAACATCATCACACACTTAAATATAAACCATATCCACCACACCTCAGTTTTTCAATAATCATTATTTTTAGTTGAAAATGTTGTGCACCTATGCAAGGATCGTGCGACCACCGTCCACCGGTCGGTATCGGAGCCAATCAGCTACCATTATATGTTAATGGGAAAGTCATTAGAATACGCGCTGCCCGCACCACCAACCTGATACAATCACAACTAAATCATTGAGCCACCAAACTCTACATTTATACAATACTATTTTCACCATACTTAATTATTGCCACTAACTAATAGTAGATCTGTTCAAATAAGCTGGACACATTTAATTAAAATTATAGTTAATATATGAGCCGCCTTGTGGCCCAGTGGTTAGTGTAACGGATTCGTGAGTGAAGACTCCCGGGTTCGATTCACGGCACCGGAGTCACTTGGTAGATCTAGCTTAGCAAACTAGATCTTAAGTACTCATTGCTGTGTGGTGGCCTGGGAAACCATCTCTATATATTCTCCCGTAAAGGCCAAGGTGGCCTGGCCAACCCCTTATAAAGGGACTCCCGTCAATAGGGAAGGCGTCACGATATTTATATAGTTAATATACATCATGTTTTTGATTGAAACTAACATCTTTTTATATCCATTATTTTTATTTATTTATTTATTTTACATATAATTACTTCATCATACTGCAGTACTACTACAGTATTACGGGGGATCCCAAGTCGCTGTGATGATAATGCAGCACTCGTTAGTTGGAAAAATTACACATTAAAACATAAAAAGAGGAACAATGTAAAAAATATTTTAATGAGAAGAAAATAAAAATTTGTGCACGCTCTCCATAAACATAGGGAGGGACAGATTGAACAGGTCATTATCTGTCCCCCTGAGAGATAATGACATTATGTAATGCCAGTACGATTATAAAAAATATATACTAAAACGGGCCTAAGCCTTTTTTGTATAAAAAATATTTATTAATAATAAAATAATTGATTATGACAGCTTGAGAATCTAACAGAGACTAATAAAAACAACTTTATGATGTCATCGCATTAGTTCAAGTTCAAATTAAATACGTCAACAAGGTATTGTTATTTACTTGCAATTTTCATAATGCATTTTGCTTGAAATTACACTATACCGTACTTTGTTTAGAAATTCAAATCGGGCGGTCAATCACTTATTAAGTAAATATGTAAGATTCTCAAACTTTTTAAAATAATAATTGAAAAAATTGAAAAGTTTAACTAGCCGACTTGGACCATTAATAAAGGTGTGGTTGTGTTACATTTAATCTAGCATTCCTTACATTTAATTATTTGAGTATCAATAAAACATGTTGTATGTAAGTTCTTTTCGCTTATTATTTATTTATTATATGTATTCAAATAATAACAGGTGAGAACATTTAATCATCATCATCATCATCATCATCATAAGCACTCCAGTTCAGTGATGAACCAAGGCTACCAGCATCTTCCACTTAATGCTCCTCCAGTTATTAATACCTAAACTCCTAACTACCTTATAGATCTCGTCCGCCCACCTTAGCCTAGGTCTACCCTGCCTTCTCTTACCCACAGGCTTGCTGGATAGTATTTCCGATACTATCCCTCCTGCTCTTAACCCAACCTAATGTTAAAGCCCTAATAAACTGCACTACGTTCACGCTCTTATATAATGAGTAAATCTCATCGTTCCTGATATTATACATCCAAGGCTCTTATAAATGAAATTATATACACTAGTCATAATAAAATGAAGTCCTCTAAGTAAATATGATTTTAATAATATTTAAATCGATTCAATGATAAACGTTCTAAACATCTTATAATATATATATTATGTATTATGAGCTGACTATAAAACATTGTTTTTGATAATAATTATAGCATTTTGTATAAAGAACTTCTTAGTAATTTAGCGTGGAATCAAAAAAATTATCAGAAAATACAAGAAAAAATAAAAAATATTTCATTATTAATTAACGCTGACGAAAATTCTACCAAATCGAAAAACACTTTATTATGTTTTAAGTTGACAGTTAATTTTCAAACTTTCATATGAATAAAATTCTTACTTATAATCTATTCAAAATGTTTGCCCAACGCACTTGATGTTATTTTTAATCGTTCGTGCCTTTTACAAATTCATAAAATGTTTAATATTTAATTTAAGCCATTAGACATTTTATATTAAACGAGTAGAGTCGTTAAAAACCAGACTTATTGGAAAGAACTGTGTCCCTTTGAAGCTAACAAGGTACGGTCACATACATACGCTTGACATCGTTATATGGGGATTTGGCAATAATAAAAAGAATAATCACTACAGAGACTCACAAATAATAATATTATTCCATAGTCTATTCAATACATTTTATATTTGCCCTAATTGAAGCATCCCCGTCCAATTAGCGGACGGAAGACGAAAGAAAACCTCATATAATTGGACGATGAAATCCTATTTTGGATATTCAAATGAACAAAGGTCTCCAAATTATTTAGAAACAGAAGCAGGAAATTTACATTGAGTTAATTTAAAAACATGTATTTTAAGGCAGTGGTATAGATATATTCTAATAATTATTAAATTATATGAGTAAATAAAAAATTACCAAATAGGCTATGGAAAAAATAATAGGGAAAAACTCTTAAAAAATGTGTCAGTATCAAAAAATAAATTAAAATCTATTATTTAGAAAATTAATTGTAAATAATATCAAGGAACAAATCCATTTGAATTGTTAAATAATTTTGAATTAAAAGTAGACATTTTCGACAATAGTCGAATCGACACACTTGAAACTCTTTTTAAATCAGTATGTAATGGAAAAAAAATTAAAACGGGAAAATTTTGAAACAATGCAAGTCAAAAACAATGAAGGCCGTATATCATTTGTTCGCCAGTTTCAGCTTCGTGCATTTAATAAATAAATATAAATACATATATTGTGGCTTCATATTTGTATACACATAAAGAATATTATAACTCTGTAGAAATCACGATTAATTCAATGAATTTCAAAATAAAGCAACCGGTAAATACCAGTTTTTTTATACAACCTACAAATTACACACTCTTCAAAAGAAACATTCGGTGCAATATTATATTTTTAAATTTATTAATGATTCGCTCTTATAAATTATGTATTATAAGCTGACTATAAAGCATTGCGTTTTTTATTTTAATAATTATAAGATTTTATTTTAATAATTATAAGATAATATTTTCAGACAATAAATGATTAGAATAATCATATTTTATTAGATTTTTTTATTGACCTATTTCATAATAAAACATCACGGCGAGGAAAATTCCCAGAAATAGGATATGTTACTGATTGTGTAGAAAACACTTCGAATTTCCCAATCCCAATTTCGTATAAATAAAATTCTTACGGAAAAAATAAATAGTCAGCTAAGGAAAAATCTCTAATTATTAATTTTATCATCCATTTATTAAAATAATTACAAAAGGGTTTTTTGTAAAACAATAGATCTTATAAAATTTCACGATTGATTTAATGCTTCAGGTCGAAATTAAAATGTTTTTCCACCCTAAAAACGCACCTACTTCTTCTTTAGAACTGGTTTACACATTTAGGGAACAAACCTTATATGACTAGCAAAGAAATTTAATTTAAAAAATTTAATGTGTACCCAAAATTTAATGGGTGGCTGTTAAAACCCACCTCAGACCAAATTCAAAAACTTAATAAAATTGCCTAGTGTAAAAAAATAATTAATCAACATTATGTTTTTAACTAATTATTTTAACAAATATTAAACACACGTTTTGTTGAAAAAATATACGAAAATTATATTTTTTTTTTTTTTCGGATAAAGTGTGTTTTTACACTCAATTTGTTACTATGTTTATTATATTAATTTTAATACTCTATTATCAAAATTAACAATTTTCCATTCAACTTCTTTCAGTAGGCACTAGTTAGTTAAAAAATGCGTTCAGTTGAACGATTATTTGGTTGGGTTAGGTTAGGTTAGGTTGTTAAAACCAACCTTATCCAGGATTAGGTGGATTTTAAAATATTCATATTTAAATATTCCCTATATATATATATATTATATATATATATATATAGTATATATATATATATATATATATATATATATATATATATATATATATATATATATATTTCTGTGGAATGTATGTATAAATGAAGTGTGTTTAAATGCTCAAATGATAGGTCTTGCCATAGAGAATAAAAACAATTTTAATTAGGATATCGGACAAAATGGTCTGAGGTGGGTTTTGACAATCATGCATTCAATTAATCAAATTCACGGTAGGTTATAGGAATCAAGAGAATGTTTGAATAGTTTGGTGTGTAAGTGAAAATTGTAGGTATGTGTGTAATATATTCCGGGAATATTATGATTGGTGGGTGTCGTACATAAGGCGGGCATGTAAGTAACATGTACTCGTAAATAACGAGTGCATAATGCAAGTGTGTGTATTTATGGTGTATTTCATATATGTATGGTGTTTGTATTAGTACATAATGGTGAATAACGTGAAGACAAAAAAGCGGGCACAATAGCGCTTATATGTGTCAAAGGAGACGCCGATACAATGTTATGTACACATTCAATTTTCAATGCAGACTCATAATTCATACTACGACCGAATACAATCACATGCAAACACTCTTTAGAGATGCTAAAATAACACCATTATCATATGGCTTTCAAAATATATGCCTAGTGATGATTCAGACTATGGTTGATTTGTATAAAACGAGACATCTTACTCAAAAACCACAGATGAACTTTTTTTTTTATATAAACATATATATTTGCTCGGGTATAACTCTCTCGAGCTCCGCAGAGATGTGGCACTGATGCAATTGGTTTTTCATGTTATTAGAGGTTAGTTATCAATCTCAGATATACTTAGTCGCATCAGTTTGTTTGTTCCCGAGAATTATAAGCGCTGTCGCTCTCACTCCTTGTTTGCAACCCCTAGGACCCATACTAACATACTTCGTCACTCTCCATTAACCAGATCTATTGTTCTTTTGAATGAATGGAATTCCAGTGGGGCGGAAAATGACATATTTATCATGCCCTACTGTGTTTTCATGAGAAGAATGAAAGAATTCCTCTAAATTAAGTATTCGTGATGTTCATTAATTGATTTTTTTTATTATACGTTGTCTTTGTTATATATTTAAGTTTCTTTTATCTTGTATTTTCTGTAATTCCATAAATAAATAAATAAATATATAATTATATCATACTGCAGTACCACTAGAGCATTACGAGGGATCCCAAGTGATGATAGTGCAGCACTCGTCAGTTGGAACCTAAAACAGAAAATTATACAAGGTTTATTTTATTATATTCCTCTCTTTCATCATATATTTTTATAGGTATAAATTATTATTCTCTCGTTCACTTTAAATAACCACTATTATATTCCATACAGACGCTTAGTAAAATTTACAGTAAGTATAAATAATAAAGATAAATTTATACAATTAAATTTTCTAAAAAAATACAATAACAAATCCATATTTATAAAGGCAGAAGAGTTATTCTAAACAAATATAAAAAAAATTCAACAAAACACCATTAGAAAAGTATTATGTATTAACCATTATCAGCTTAATAGTTTAGGAAATAAGTAGCAAATATTATGGACATTGGTTCAAATCCTGCTAAAGTAAAAAACATATTTGATTCCGAATTATTTCTATGGAACAATCGTCTTGCTTCAGGCTTGTTCTGATTCCCTGGATTTAAAGGTAAATTCAGGTAAAAATTTGAAAAAAGAAAAATTAACATGTTGTTAACAAAAAATCAAAATATGTTAAAACCTTCTAAAAACAAAATCATAATGGTGTACATAAAATGGATGAATAAACCAATATCATATTTAAAACAGCAAATATTTGACACTTCACAAAATTGATTGTTTTACTCTAATTTTACTAATTTTTTTCTTTGTATTGTACAATATTCTACATGGAATCACTATTGGGAATATTTCCTAAACGTCATATTCTCATCGCTGTCCACCCAACATTTTATTCACATCAAAGCCATGGAAAAACAACCTCTCACTAAATCAAACTAAACGGTATAATAAAATCAATAAAAATGCCAATACATCAATATAATGCATCGACATTTTGTTATTGCGTGTTAAAGCCCACTAAGTGCCAATAAAAATATTGATTTACACGACAACCCGATGAACACGCACGAATTTTTTATTGTCAATTTATCAATATTGACTTAATAGATTTTCACGATAGTAAATTTATTTGATTATTATCACCTTAAAATGTTAAAATTGTAGTAACATATGAATCATATTTTTTGCCGCTTGTTAGGGCATTTTCTTTACGGCATCGCATCGATTGGAAAATTAGATAGGCGTGTAGATGAAGACATTAATTGTAGATAGATAAGCGGTGGACTGTTGTGTATTTTCCGTGTTGTAGAGTGTATAATGGTGGAAGAGCCTGTTAAAAACAAGGAGATTTTCCGACCTGATATGTGATTTACTGTGCGCAACTAAAGACACATCACCACCAACACTAATGCTCATTAATACTACTCACGGGAAACTAGTATTTGTTACATTTATTAATTAAAACAAATAAATCTATAAAAATCATCCCTCATAAAAATAATTCAGGGCAATATTTAAGTACAATTCAATTATTATTAATTTTTTCCTACCTTCATACAATAAAATAACTGGTCGCTTTTGTATTTTTAGTTTTTTTAGTGAGGTGTTGGAATATACATACATAGTGCAATGGTTTCCCAGACCACCACACATTTATAAGTCCTTTAAATCTAATTTTTCAAATTATAAATACATACTATATCTATTAAATTCTTTATATATAATATCACAGAATGTCCTCGTTATATTACCTTAATAATAAATTATGCATTTACTAAATTTTCTTCATGAACGAATAAGATTTACAAGAACCAGAATTAAAATTACCCAAGTATGATAATCCAAATCAATAATGTGGGTCGGGTTTGTTAGGTTTTGTTATACAAGGTTTTTAAGAATCATTTGTTAAAATTTCTCCTGATAAATTTATATAATTTTTTTTCTTGTTATAATTGTAACGCCAATCTGGAAATATTAAAAATTACCATATTATAATTATTTTTTATGAGAGAACAAAGATTTGGGTAATTAGACGTCGGTTTTTCATATTAATGTTAACAAATATTAGGATAGAATCAAATGTGTTGATTTTCTTTATACAATACTCACAAATTGCATAGAGAGGCAATAGGAAATTTTCTTCTATATGTAGGCACCTAGAAGACCTAATATTTAAAAAAAATAAAGTCTTTCTTTTTCTAACTATCATAAAAAAATGGTTTAATTTTGGTATATATTTTTGTTATTTGAATTGGGTTGGGTAGGTAAATAATCGTTGTGAAATTTTCCGAGCCGACAGTAATGACTGTTTAATTGGTCGGCGGTATTTATGTATGTAGTATGGCATCACATGGCCGCAATGTATTAAATACATTACATTACATATATTAAATACACCACAAGTATAAATGTGACGTGGTTGTATTATATAGAAACGTTCACTTGACGCTTCCGTTCAGACAATGTATTCAAGATGGCCGACCAGTCGTCGGGGAAACGGCGAATGTTTTTACCATCACCTTTGAAAAACAGAACCCAATAAATCCCAGCAAACTGACAATTACACCGGGGATACTTTTTGCTCTACTATTCTTATACTACCTTCCAACAATCGATATATTATTCAACTCTCTTGACAACGAGCCTCGTTATAACCGACACGTCTTCATAGCGGAGATCTATCATCGCTTGTGAACTACTAAATTAAAATTCAATATGATGATATCAAACAAATATGCATATTAGTATACTAAATAAAGTGATTTCCCAATGATAAACTTAATATACAGTACAGCTACAAAGTAGTTATTTGTTGATATGAACATTGACATTATTTATATTCCCGAAAATATTATATCGATATTACTTAAAAGACTTTAAAAAAAATTCGGTATACCTATCATTTAATTAAAGAAGAGCATTTTTAAACAAAATTTAAAAAAAATATTAAAGAATTAGGAAAGCATTAAACTTTTTACATAGAACACTGATTTTTATGGGTATTTTGCGCATATTACAAAAATACTATTAAAACTAAAAAATGTGTCCGAGTTGATAATTTTGACTTTTTTGCATTCATTCTAAGTAAAATAATTAAACTTAATTATTATTTCATTGACACATAATACTTTGATATGTTTCTGGAGACTTTTTGTTTTACAATTTGACATCAAAATTTAAAGAGAATATTATGAAGTGTTGAGTCTGATATATATTTTTTGCATCTTGTAACTTTTTTTTTGTATATATTTTATTGATTAATAAAATCTTAATTGTGTTAATCGGAAGATAGTGTATTTTTTAATGTACATGTTTATGTATTGTTTAAAATTGAGACTGAATAAATAATAACTGTCACTATAATAATTCGATTTAAATACTATGTAACAAATAACGGAATATCTTAAATGTATCTGGTATAATGTTAATATAAATATTTTTTATAGTAAAATAATTGCATTCACGTGTAGTAATAATAACATTCATTGGAATTATAGACTACCAAGCTTAATTAAATATCCTCTTAAATCCTTAAGTTGCACTCAAGATCCCACCATGTGTTATTTTAACACCTCAATCAATACTTATAATGTGGCTTTCATAGGATTCCCCCACGAAAAAAAAACTACAGCAGCATTTTATAAAAAGCCGCAGGAAACATACAAGCATGTTAGTCTTTTTTTAAATGTAAAAAAGCGACATAGGTTGATTGAAAAATGCGGTGAATAAGCGCCAGGCGCTAAGTGCCTGAAAAAACTAACACACTTCAGTCCTAAATCCATTTGATGGTGAAATGTCAAACAGTATCGGCTTGTATTTGAACAGATGCTCCATTGTCGGCTTGTTTGATGCCAAAACCATTGATTTATATACATTAAAATATAATATTTCAAACGATATAAACGCTAAGATATATTTTGCTAACACATCGGTCATGCAATCTTTTCCATTAGATCGTAAATTTATCGAACCTTTAAATTAATTTAATTTAACAAGCCTAACGACCAGCTCAAAGTTCTCAGATAGATTATTCATAAATTATTACAAACTTAACTCATAAGTCTAATGCTCCTAATCTAACTAACCTATTGAAAAAATGCATGGGTTTGTGAATTTAATGATGAACTTGTTGGAATATTTTTTTAATTAAAATCACAATTACAAGGATTATTAAAATCTATTAATGCATCTTATAACCTTAAAAATTACCAGACGGGATTAAAATATTTATAATTTAACAAATGGTGAAAAAGATTCCAACCAATTAACTTATTTTTGTATATGGGTGCTAATAATACTTTAAAAGACTTCAAAAAATGTGAGAAAAAAATTTGTCACCAAAGGTTTCATATGATAGCCGCTTGGGGCACTGTTTTTACATATCGTACTGTTTATCTGTCACTTGTCGATCTTTCTAATAACATAAAACAGTCTTAATACATTAAAGTGCGTCATTAAAAGTTGCTTGATATATTCAAACAATTTACATTATAAATTCGGATGTTTTTGTAAAAAAAATCTTATTGCTTTCAAGTGTCAAATTTAAGTGACTAAAGTGTTTTTAATTGTGGTCAGATGTGAATGAGATTTTTCTATTATATACACTTACTTCTCATTAATTATATAATTTTAATTTTAATTGAATATTCTTTAAGCCAGTAAATAAACTGATGGACTTTGGATGAATAATGAATTTATATATTTAATATAACATCAAACACATAAAGCAACTCAACACATAAAGCATGGGATAAAACGTTCAAATATTTGCAGAATGTTGAAATAATAGAATTATGAGACATAAACCATTTGACAAATGTATCAGATGTCACTTTTTGGCGGAACAATACAAAATCGATTACTGTCCCCCACATTCAAGTCAATATTAACAAAGCTAGACTTGTCAAACTTTTATTATATTCAAAATATACCATAGTACACATTTTTTGTTTATCCGTTGGATAATTTGAGGACGACAGGCTTTCAAAATATTTATTTATTGGATATTAAAAGGTTTGTGGTATTGTGTTTACCGATGTTTAGCCCCTTGTATAAGTCGGCAGTTCTCAGATTTCACTTACACCAAAATCAAGGGACCCTATTTTTCATATTGTGTATTTAAATAGACTAGGCTTTAACAACTCGCAAACAAAACCTTATTTTATGGGTAAGGATAACATTCGACTTCCGACTTAAACATCCTTTGTATTACATTATAATAGCTAATTTATTTGGTTGTTTATCGAAAATCTATTTAATACGAAACACAAAAATAAAAAATCTATGAAATGTTATATTTTTTGTACTGGCGTTTGTCACTTAAAATGTTTGCTTTGGCACCTTCAAACCACACATTAGCAAATGCATCATCCCTTTTCGGTACTTGAGGTCTACAGAAGGGTTTGTTTCTGGATTATATTAAAGGTGTACATCTTAAGTGCTTAGCTAAGGGTATTTCTTAAAAGCAATTGAAAAAATGTTTACATTTGGGATAAATTATTGAATGACATTATCGCTTAGCACATTTTACCCATTCATAATATTATGTGTTTCACACTAAATATTATCATATTTATATTAAAAAAATGTTCAAAATGAAACATTGATGTATTATGATTAGGTTAGGTTATTTCGCAAAAAGCGAATAAAATATTTTATTAAAAAATTGTTGCCATTTTTTCTTTAAAATTAAATAATTTAAACAATAAACAATTATATTTCTCTGAAGTATAGTCAAAAAGCTTCTGACTGTAAATACAATTGTTTGTTAGCATATTATGTTTTCTATTAAAATATATTTTTACTAACATCAATCCAAATTAAAGTTGTTTAAAACGATCGTAATGGTTCACAAATTTAATATCATTATTTGCTATATTTTGGACGCCATTATTCGTTGTTAATACCTTTAAATTAGTAGTTTTTATAATAAATATTTATTAGCTTTTTTGTTAATAGTTGGGTTTTGATTTGAACAATAAGTACTTTAAAGAAACTATATAATTGTAATGGTTTTAATTAGGATTTGAGCTTAGAAAATATTCAATAATTTTATCATAATTTTTATTTCTTGATAGGTACACATTAAAAAGAATTTTTGGTGTCGTCAGTTGATTTTATATGAATGTCCAAGAAAATCCACCACTACCCACATCTACCCTATTTTTATTAGGTATCCAGGAATGCTTTTTTCAGTATGTTTTTAAATAACATGGGGGATCAATTACCAAGACAAAGCCTTCAAATAAAGAAGGCGGTGATAATAAAGTATAATGGTCTGGAAAGGCGCTTCCAGTTCGTGTTTCAAAGTCAGCACAATGAGCTAAGACTAAGATGGATTGTCTTTTTGAAGTGTCAACATGTCGAGGTGGACAGGTGGTTGTAAGTATGTTTGTTAAACACAATAATATTGTATCGATGGGGTGTCTACCCGCCATTTTGTTCATCACTCAACTGAAAAAAACCATGACACAGGAAACAGAGCCTCTTCTTTTACAATTCAAATAAAACATCCCTCTATAATCTTACATCCGAGACGGGTTGTATTTTGTTTGTTTTTCATGGGCCTAATTTTAAGAAATATCCTTAATGTGATTATATGAGTAATAAAGGCTTGGGTGTGTATATTATAAAGTGTTGGTATTAGAGTAGAAAGAGGATGCAATCTATATTCAAATGATGGCTCTAGTAAGGGAATCGAAACGTGGTGTAGCTTTATTCAGCGACGACTTTATCGCCTCAAACTTATCTCGTTCCAAACTGAATGGGGTTCTGGAAAAATTGACTAGGGGATGAGTGCACCCACACACCATCAGCTGCAAATAATCACAGTAAAATATATTTTTTTAAATGTTTCTTACAAACATCTCTAGATACACTTACATATACTTTTTATCACACAGATAGATTTGTAGATAAACCATATTAGCCTGGCCAAATAGAATCCGTTCGCAGCGAATTGTCAACCAGTGGAAATATATTAAATTCCTTTGTGCATGTACTTCGCTGGCAAATTGAAAATTAAAATATATTTTCTACTCATTGACAGTTCTCCACGAAGATATTTCAAGTTCTGTTCCGGATCTTATATCATGCTTAGTAAAATAATTATAGGTTCGTGAGTTGTTGGATATTTTTTTAAAATACATATTGAAATAATGAAACATATCTAACATTGGCAATCTATGTAAACAAAAATATGTGCGTTTTTTTGGCTGGGATATAATTTTATTGTTTAAAATTCTAATATCAATCAATGAAATATATATTTTTAAGTGCATGTGTGGTATGTTTACTCGTACTTGATACCAAAAAATTTTACAGTACCTACAAAATTTGAAGCTTATGCGTATGAAATCATAATATTATAATCTTTCAAATGCTATTTTCGCCAAAATGTCATTTATCGACTTACAATAAGTCTTTCCACTTTTTTTTAAATACATGTCATTTATAATATAATCGGTTACTAATATTATTTATTATCGGAAAATATTATAGCCTACTCAGACTACTCTTGTGATGGGTAACCAAAGCCATATATGCAAAAAGGCGCGAAAAAGTGCCAAACGAAAAGCGGAAACGTTTTCTAAATTTGCATATAAAAAGTGCGCGAGTCTTGCGACTCGGGAAACCCAAGCCGGAATCGAAAGTCCCACCCCCAAATCCATGCTTCTGGGGGATGGAAATTGTCGCAATTATTCTCGTAAGGGGGCGGATTCGCCCACACCCCTCTAAGAAGTCTTAAATTTGAATACGAAAAAGTCTCAAAGTGGAATTGAAGATCCCTATCCAGAAGTGGTCTGATTGGTTGGTCTCTTTTTTTCTTTCCCTTCGACGCGTGCTCGACATTTAATTGACTGTAAAAAATACAATAAAATGCTCAATATCTTAGAAAAACTTGTGTGGATTTTTTTGATAATATACAATGTTTAATAAGCGATTCATTTGTATATTTGGTATACTGTTTGATTTGATTTCTTTTATAAAAAAAATCTTAAAATTGATTTATAATCATAACCAATATTTATTTAAAAAATAATTCAATTAAAAGTATATTAGTGAATAATATAATATATTTGTTATTCCAGAGTAAGGGGATATAAGATAGGATCGTAGGAGACGAGTTTGTTTCTTCTTTGTGCGTATGTAAATGTTACAATTTAAAAACGCCAATTCGAACAACACAAAGAAAATGATAAAAATCTCCTCTGCTCCTTAATATAATATAAAATTCACCAGAGCTAGAATTCAATTAAGATGTCTGCGAATAATAAATGCGTGGTTCCTTTGTCGTATTTTTTAATTTAATAAAATGTGAATGTCACAATAATATATTAAGGCATGAAGTAGGAAATCTCTTCAGTATTGTATGCAGCAATTTCAGTGGGTCGTGGCGACATATTTATAGGCCTTGTCTTGAGGGGTGGTTTTCCTACCACTGAAATTACACCCCATTACCGTTTATTCATGTAAATTATATACATACTTATATTATACACCACAAATTATTTACTGTTTGTATATATAGTAAATGACAATTTTTTTGGATATAACATAATCTCTTTAATTATTTTGTTATTAAATAACGACATTCTTTTTTTATTTGTATATAAAAATTTAATTTATATATTCTTCTGTAGGTTAAAAAAAATTCACTGTGGTTCATAAATTTGCTACATTAAATGATCAATTATTTGCAGTTAATTTATAAAAAAAACATGTATTAATATATATATATATATATATGTATATATATTTTTTTTGAAAAGGTTGGTTAGAAAAGAGAATGTTACAAAATTTTTGTTTTTTACCCACAATAACGTGTTGATAATTGTTGTTTTATTTACTTTACGATTCAGGCAATCAGAGAAAACCTGACGATCAAAATGAATAATCGGGATTTTATTAATATTACCGATTTCCCAGTCATAAAAACCTTTAAATATATTTTTTTACTTGAGTGGGATTTGAACCGCTGACCACAGTATTTTTAGGACGCCATACCCCTGAGTTGGTGTTTCTTTGAATCTTATTTTCTACAAGTCTATGAATATTCTGTGTAATATACTATTTTAGGTATTTTTTAATATTCTCTTTAACTTAAGAATAAATTGATAAGAACATGATTAAAAAATAATGGGTTAATTGCGATATACTAATTTAATAATAAATAAAGTATATAAATCATGTGAGCATTTAAAAAATTCTCATAAATGAATGTATTGATCGCAAACTATTTTAATAGAACTTCGCATTCTCAGCGTAAGCGCATTTCAATCCAAATCACATAGTCGAATAATTAAATGTCTGCCATTATTGAAGTAAAATATTTAGGGGTATACCCAAAGTGTTATTTATATACATATAAGTGTTGTAATAAATGCAGTGGTGATGCAGTTAGGGTAGTCGAGCGTGAACACAGATTACGAGGTAGGAGGGGACTTTGACTGTCTTATCCTCTATATGCCACGCCCGCTCAACACAATATCCATCATTTCATTATTTTATTATTAATAATTTATTTACTAACTGCTAATACTATGACAAGCAACCCCAGCTTTTACTTAGACATCATTTAATAAGGGTGAATGCGATGCAACTCGACAACTGCAAAATTATTTACTTCGTGACATTAAATTAAATTGTTTATGGTGTTGACTTCTGGGTGGAATGTCATAATTTAAAGATTTTTTTTGGTGTGATTTCCACAATATTTTATTGAGATGTCGACTACATGTTAGTAGTCCAAAGTACATAGACGTCTCAAAAAAATATTGTGGAAATTAAACCAAACGAATTTCTTTCAATTCATGATTTTAGTTGAATTAAAAATTATAATACAAAAGACATATCAAAACGAGTCAAACCTAAAAACAAAAGCTGTAAAGAAAAACATTAACCAAAATATACTCGAAAATGTTGAAATTTGATATGATAATTTGAGTTAAATAAATTTGATCTATATCTCTGATTTTATAAATAGTATTATATACAACTAGTATGTTTATCGTATAATTTTAATTTTACAGTAGAAAAAATCTAGGTAACTCTATCTTCTGCCATTATTATTAAGAACAACTATGTATAAAAAAAGGTAGATATAAAACATATGAACAACATACTTTTAAGATGACTTATTTATTTTATAAGCATTTATAGACAATTAATTATTAATAAACAACATACTTTTGGAGCTTTGATTTGATATACTGAATAAATAATTATTATTTTGAAAATTTCGAGCTTATCTTAAGATACAAATTATGTATAACAATATGGTAAGGTTAAAAAAAATGCAAGATGAATAATTTGACTCATGATCAAAATATTTATATATATACTAGATTTATAAATCAAGGTTAAGGAGTAGGTATGAAAAAAACTTTAAATAGTCATAAATTACCATGATTAAACTAGAAATAGTAAATCTTTACAATAGCTGCTTATTTTATAAAATTTTTATTTAATAATATTTTTTAATCATTCGGTTCATGATTGATATGCACCCTATTTAGACGAAGTACAGAAGTAGTAATGTATCGGATAGGGCGTTACTGACTGAAGGTGACAGACACATTCACCCATACTTAATACATTACATATTTATTATATTAAATATCTCATTATGGATACTTTGATAAAAAATATAAGTTATAAATAATATCGTCACTGATCCTTGAATTTATTTTCGGGTGAATGAATAATATAATCGTTTCGGAGATCCAAATCTCAGGTTAGCAGTAAAGGAAACCACTTGCACATTTTAGTGGCAGCAGTGAAATCTTTTTCGTAGCTCTTTTGTATAAATTGACAGTTTATATTCAACTTTATACATGACGAATGTACTTTTGGTCTTTACTAGCTAGCACGTAAATATCAATTCAGTCTGTAACACCAACTCTGTCATTTCTATTCTAACCTTTCTTATTTTATATACCGTGTACAGTCGATCGCAAACCACTCCCTCACTACGTTACCATATAAAAACACATTAATACTTTCAATTCTGATTTATATTATACACTGCTAGGCGGCTGTTGGGAAATTGAAAATTAATCATTCTCTTGAACATTGAAAATGCACTGTGAGTGATTTATTTTTAATGGTTTAAATTGAATCAAATGTCATGAATACCCATATTGTGTTTAAAGATCATTTTAAATTTATTTTCTGCAATTTTGATAAAGACAGTGAATCGAAAGGGATCGTAAAATGTTAATACAATAGTAAGAACTATACGAACAAATGATATTTTTAAGCTCATTTTTATGATAGTAAAGCTGTTACATTACACATAAATTATTTGACTATTTTAAATAAAGTTTTTTCTTAAATTGATATGAATACCTATATCTATTTATTAAAAAGACCAGTCTCTCAAGATGCCTATATAGTCAATAAATAAATTGCCATGTACATTAAATGCTATTTTTTTTTAATAATTCATATCCAAATTGCCAGTCTAATAGCTCAGGGGTTATAAATACTGTGGTTATAGGTTCAAATTCCACTCAAGTAAAAAAATAATAAAAATTTGATCAGTTATTACGACTGGGAGATCGGGAATAATATTAATAAAATCCCAATTCATCATCTTGATCCAAGCTTACTCCGATTTCCAGGATTGTAAGGTAAATACCGAGACGATTATTAAGTCATGTGTAAATAGTAATAGTTAAGATCACCGACAGACAATTAACACGTTGTTGTGTTTAAAAAAACCCTTCTAAAAGCACCTCGGGGCGTAAATAAATAAACTTTTAAAAATTTAAATGGTTTTTTTGTAATTATGCACAAACTTTAATTAGTTATACAATTTTTTTACCTGATAGATGATTAAAAATGTAACAATAGCTTGTTTTTAAATATATTATACATTTTTGGTAGTGAAATTGAATGAGCACTGTTGCTGATTTGATTTGTTCACCGTGTGGAAAATAATAATTTACCGTCTGGCTTCAAATATAATCGCAAAAGCGTCGCATTCGCATTCAAGTCCCATATTTTCTTGGGCGGATTTTCCGTGTATTTATTATTTATTTATTTATTCACTCTCGTATATGTTTGTATATGGTTTGGTATAAACAGGCTTTGACGGTGTTGTACGGATTTCCGTTAATACTGGGGGGCGTCGGATTGAAAAGGCGCCGCCGGGAAATTACTAACAGATATATATGGAAAAGCATAAATAATCAAATCAAATACACCACTGGACCCTCTTTTAAATCACAACAAGCCTTTTTTATTAGCACCTGTCGAATATGATTCACTTTGAATTGAGATCGCACCAATGTGAGACACAGGAGAGTATACATTTTAAATATCGACATATGGTTTTAAAATAATTTTTAATAACTTATGCCCTGACATATTTAACTCTTGTTAATGTGTTATTAAATTCAGGAAGTTGGTCAAGTCGAAAATTTTCTTAAATATCAAGTAGCAATGTTTTCAAAGATACAACATAAAACTAGGAAAATAAAAAAAGAAAAAAAGTCAAAAAATGTTCCTAAATATATATATAATAAATACGTACATATTTAAATTCAGAAATGATCGTAAAAATATCGTTAAAAATTACACACATGTATTGAATATTAAATGCCTATATTAAATACTATCTTGTGTAATTTCTATTATATGTAAAACCTTTATTTATTTTAGCCATGATATTTAAAACCTAACAATAAACGGTAATAAAAATTTGCACCATTACAAATATTTTATATCCATATTTTTCTACAGCGAAATTTATATATTTTTTAGATTAATCATTTAAATAAACGTATTGTTAATTAGTTGCAATAATGTAAGACTTAAAAAGCGGATACAGTTGTTTCGCACCATTAATAAAAGAGACGAGTCTCTTTAACAAGGGGAACATCTTAAAATTAATGCTTCACTGATATTTTCACATCAATACATCCTTAAAAAGGACATTATAAACCATCCAATGACTAAATATTACTATAAATGTTCCAGTAAATCTGTATTGGCAGTGAAAATATATTTTCACGTGAAATAATATCCTAACTCGTACTAGAGATTCACTTTAACATACCTATGTGTATGAAAAATATACCGTATGTAATAATAATACGTTTATTATGATCTAATTTTTAATTAATTAAAATTATGTTAATTTAAAAAAGTCTAAATGGAATACAAATACCTTAGTATATCGGTTTCGGGTTAAGAAAAGTCGTAAAATATAAAATTTGTGTTCAAATTGTTCCCATGTTTTAAAAGGCAGCTTTAATAGCACTTACGAGAATTGAAATCAATTCCAATACTATGAAAAGCATTTAAAAGACAAGTTAGTTTTTTTTTTTATAAAAATATTTCTAATTAATGATATGGTCAATGTCATGAAGTATTTATTTCAATTTAGTTAGTCATTTGAAACAACGTAGAAACCATTGTTTTCTCACAAACCACATATATAATGGTTCGCAAATGGATCCATTTGAATAATGTATTCAAGTAGCAATCTATCTGTATGCTATTCGCAGAGTGAACGACTTTTGGCATATTTTAATTATTAATACTCTCTTTATCTTTCATATTTTAATGAAAAATGTCTATAAGGTCAACGAAAATGAAAACCAGACTTAAATCATAATTTTGAAGATCAGGAATCTAAAAAAGTCTAAAAAAATAAAAATATATTCCACTATCCGCCTTTATTCCATCCAACCGCTTAATTGTACATAGTTTATATTAAAATGTCTTTATTATGCATAAGTTTTTACAATAATTGATAGAACAATACATCTTTGGAAGTAGACTTAGGTATACACAGTATATAAATCTTTTTACCTATAACTAATATGAGAATGTTTTATTTAAATTTGTCATGAATAATAGTATTAAATTATAGAAAGAATGGGAAAAAAATAAAAACCCATTTACAAATATGAAGATTAATAAATAACAGCAATATTAACAAAACAATTACAAAATATAATGCTTAAAAATAAATAACAATTTGTTTGGGTAAAACCAAATTTGAGTTGAGTGGATTATTGAAATTTAATTTTATTTTTAAAAATAAAATCAGTTTTGTAAATCCATCGGTAAAATGAACTTACGTTTTCTCGAGGCATATTTGGTTTTATTTGCATGTCTTATTTATGCTTTTAAATTTGACATGAATAATAGTATTAAAAAACAGAAAGAATGGGGAAAAAATAAAAAACCATTTACAAATTTCAAGATTAATAAATAATAACAATAATATTATCACAATAAGTACATAATATTATATACAGTGAGATTAAGAATCATACTAATGACTTGTATATCGTGACGCCTTCCCTATTGGCGGGAGTCCCTTTATAAGGGGTTGGCCAGGCCACCTCGGCCTTTACGGGAGAATATAGTAGAGATGGTTTCCCAGGCCACCACACAGCAATGAGTACTTAAGATCTAGTTTGCTAAGCTAGATCTACCAAGTGACTCCGGTGCCGTGAATCGAACCCGGGAGTCTCACTCACGAATCCGTTACACTAACCACTGGGCCACAAGGCGGCTCCCTACTTTGACTACTAATGACTTTAGATAAATATACTAGCTTTTTTAAGTGTATTTTCGGATGACGGTCGTTCTTGGGGTGAACCTTTAAATTGAGTGCATTATAAGGTCAAAGTGGAGCAGCAAAGTAAGATGGCAGTTGGTATTGGTAATGACTGGCACCACCCACCATGAATATTTTCCAAACGATCTTTGTAGCCAATAGAGTGCTTTCAATATCTGAAATCTTTACTTAAAACATTACACAAACCACCTCATTGTCTCTCACCACCGACATTAAATTATACAGCTTCCCGTTCTAAATGTGACCACTAAAATATTATACCACACCACTAATAATACTCATCAGTATAAATTTATTTAAAGAATTTGACAGCTTAATCCATTTTATTTAGTACAATGCACTTCACTGTGTGTGAATATCTGCTCTCTGAAATCTGAATTGAAATGAACAAAGATGCGACATACACGCGGATTTATACGTGTTTAATATTTTCAGCCTGTGATATTTTTACATGAACGTTTTGATAGCAAAAAATACACAAAGGTATGACATTTTTCAAAAATCAGACTCATTTGTCATTGTGCTTTTTTGACAAACACACACAGGATAACTGTATGTTGTAGAATTTATTTTATTCGAATAGGTACTAATATTAATATGTATTATTAACTTATTTCACATTTTGGGTCTTATTTTAATGACAGCAATGTTTTACTAATAATTTTGATAATTACACACACTTTTATAACTGGTATATTTCTTATAATATTAATTAATTTAAAAGTGAATAATAAATTACAGTTCTCAAAAAAAAAAAACAGTAGAAAGACATATTTTATTTATTTTTTAAGGTCTTTAATGATTGAAAATATCAATAAAAAATATTCTCAATACCAATAAAAATAAAGCCAAATTAGATATCTAAATTCAATAAAAGCAACACGGTTATATGTTATAATAAAAAAAAACTTTTGACTCACCTGACTTAACCCAAGCTAAACTAAACTAAAACTTATATATTTTTTTTTTATTTTTAAATCGAAAGTCCATGGTGTAATTAAAAATGGTAAATCCAAGCATAAATTCAACACCTATACAACAAATACCTATTCTTTCCCATCAAACTGTTGTTATTTTTTATAATATAATAATGGTTTTGTTATTTTTTTCATTTCGGTACTCTGGTGGATGTATTAATTAAAAATGAATATTTTTCTCATTTTCCGGCTTATGATAGGTTATATTTTGGTTTTTGTTTGATGGTTTTGTATGGAATGTAGGCGGAAATTAAAAATGGTATGATAAGCTAGCAACATGCGGCGTTGACGCGTGCCTCTATTGTATATTGAGATTAACTTGCCACGGGTCCTGAAGGGGTCAAAGCCATCCTTCTAAAATACTAGCAATCAAGCAATAAATATTAGAAAACCATTAAAAAGTTCACGAAAAATACAACACAACAGCGGCATCGGATAAACACGATAAAAATCTCAGTGCTATTAGGGGTTAATCTCCCGTGGATATTATTAACAGTTTCTTGGTTTGGCACGAATTAAAGTAAGTGTGAAGATGAAAATCTTAATGTGATGTAAAATATTATGTAGGAATAACACGTGTCTTTAATCAGTCACGCAACATTAACGAGTTCGATTATAAATATCGACGTTGGATTCTGCAGAAAATCATAATCTGAATGAGTAATTCTATTAACGATGATAGATGTATCGATAATCTCATTAATAAACACGGGGTTAATACAGGGTTTAGTGCAATGGGCTTTATGAATACATAATCTTTCATCGTCGCACCCAAAATCAACCTTTCATATTCAAATAATGCATGTGACTAATATTATTTGTAATATCTAAAATGAGATTTTGATTAATCGATTCTAAAGATTTCAATTCAGAAATTAGTATATTTTGTAAACGCCTCTATTTTTTTAAGAATTATTAATAGCCACGCCTTTTAACAAACAGTAAATTAGTGTATTTATTTATTGATCACATGTGAATAAAAAAATCTTCATTCTTGGATTGTAAATTCCATACAAAAAACTATATAAACGTATTCTTTGAATTATATATCTTTCAATTCCTTTATATCTCACTTTTACAAAGCAATAATCAAACACTTAAGTTACATAAGTAACAAATCACGAACTGCTGTGATTGGTTATATTACCAGCATAACAGGGGATAAGGCGCGTGGCTACAAATAATGTGGTCATAGGTTCAAATCTCGTCAAGTCAACAAAATAAGAATTGATTTGATGGATTATTACAACTGAGATCGGGAATAATATTAATAAAATCCTGATCGATCGCCTCGATTCAGATTTACTCTTATTTCCTGGAATGTAAGATAAATTCTGAGGCAATGTCGATGAAATGTGTAACTATTGATAGTTAAGATCCAATAACAGGCATATTATTGTGTCTAAAAAATTGTAAAAACCATCTCAAAAGCACTTTTAATAAAATATTAAATAAAGGAATAACAGGAATATTTAATTGTTCTCATAACTTTATAAGCTCGCAAATAAATCTCTGCTAATACACAATTATAGATAACAAGCTCATAACTTCATCAATCTTACTCCCCGTCATTTCATTAATAATATTTGACCAAACAGTACGATATTTTTGGGGATGTTGTTTCGTTTTATTTGACTTTCACACGAGTTCTTTGAATGAGTTATTATTGTGGCGCAATAAAAAGTCAACCCTCCCTTCGAATAACATCACTTAATTTCCCTTCCCTAAGCGAAAAAATATACACACACATTATATTTATGATGAGCGAATAAATCATCAAGGACGGGGGCGGCAACGAAACCCAATAATGGGGCGTCGAGGATCCGGAAGGAATTCACTTAATTATACACACCATGCCATTTCTCACTTTTCAATTAATATTCCAATATTAAAATAAAATCTTGCTAATCTACACTAAAAAATAAAATATTTTAACTCAGAAATATACTATAGGCATAATATAAAATTATATAAAAAAAATCATTAATGCAAGAACAAGTTTACTTTTAACAAACATGATTGAAAATATTTTTGTTAATGATATAATCAATAAGAAACAGTTATAATACTTACATAGTTATTTATTTCAAATCAAACCATTTTCATTTTATATTTGACTACAGTTAGAAATACCATTAAAAGAAAAATCTTGAGTTGAATGTTTTATACCTACTCAAAATTATAATTGAAAACTATTAATAAAATACATATATCCCAGTAGGTAAACAAATTATGAATTGATGAAATTTAATATATTTCAAATGGAGAAATAATGAATTGACAAAATATACAATTTAATTTTATAAGCAGAAATTCGATCCAATTGTTAGCTGCTGTTGACTCTGCAGACACGTAGGTACAATCAAATTAAATAATTAATTTATTTAATATGATTACTTTAATATAAAAATTAAAAATTCTTAATTAGTGGTAATTATAATAAATAAATAAATTAAATTGTATGCCCGCTTAAGTTCTGTTAACAATTGAAACTTTTTCTTTTGCACCTCTGCCCCCATAGATCGGGTAATAAGTTAGAGTATGCAATATAAATTATGTTTATAAAGCTCAGTGATACTAATATTGATATTTTTAAGTAAATAATATTAATTTTTTTTAAATTATGAATAGTAACATTTATAAAAAAACTTGTAAGTTATTCATATTTGTTGAAGTGACCGAGTCGGATTACCGGTCTATTGTTAAGGGTAGTACAGTAGTTAGGGTGATCCATTCAAAAGGGTGGCCACACGTTCTTTGCTTTATTATAATAATATGTTTTTTAATGTGGGAAGTGTAAACGCGTGTAATCGGCACAAATCCTAGTAACTTGATTCCCTTCGCAATTAATATTTATCGCCCTTCACCCACGAACGTATGCTGTTTGTTCGTTATGAACTCATATCGGATTTAACATGCAAATTTAACACATTAAAATGATTCAATATATTATATGTAAATATATTACTCGAGCAAGTGCCACATTAAATTTATTTATATTATAAAATTGTTTAATAGGTGATGATTGAAATTTTAAAAATAACTCTTGTAAATTGGTAATAATTTATGCCATTAATATGGTATCTAGGTATGTGTGTTATTTTTATATGAAATATTTTACATTAAATATATTGGCGTTTAATATATGTATACGTACTTATATATTTATAATAATAAAATGGGTTTCAAATTTTGCCAAAATATATATATTAATTCAATCGGTTTTTGAGATATTAAATTTTATGCTATCCTGAAGTGTGGATAAATTGAGGTGATTAATCCTTCTGATTTGTTATATTGCTTTTAGTGTTTGTACATATAATAAATAATAATTTTCTATTATAAGTAGTGCATAAACTAAATTCAGAAGCCAAATATTAAATCTCGAAAGCAATATTGAAACTAATTCGTGCAAATGCATTCATAGTCGATTTGTTATCGCTATTGTGCATAATAGAAACAAGTATTGCCATATTGCATTATGTTTTACTGTACTTAAATTCACGACAGTATAATATAATAATATATATAATTGTCTAGCCTGTGTGTATGTACGGATCTTTCAACCATCAGTATTACCAGGTATAAGAATATTTTTTTTCTACAATTAATACATATCTAAAATCTCGAAGCAGGTATTTTAATGATAATAAGATTGAATTAATTTCAAAATAATATTAAAGATATTTAATAATTTTATCGGGAAACTCACATTTGTGTAAATATTGTGATGAGTGTTGTCATCGTATGAAAACCGCATTATATTATTTTATTAATAATTTTAATTAAAAAATTCAAACTTCTTTCGAATGAAAAAACAAACAACTTATTTTATTAGATGTATTGAATTATATAATGCATAATAATTTTTTAAAATCAAAAATTTCTTCTAATTGATAAAAAAAACTACTTTAAAGCAAAAATGAAATCAAAACTCAAATATAACCGTTCCATTAAAAACCCAAGTAGAAGATCAAAAAACATTAAAAAATTTAAAATTTCAATTAAAATTACCTTAGTAAATAATATTTGATTATCATGTATGATTTGAAGACTATTTTTCTATATTGATGTGCTGGTAGAAAATTATTGTATGCATTTTTTTTTAAATTGAGTTAAGGATGCAGGAAATTCTGTGAGTATCTACGACGCGTAAAGTACCAATAAAACATACACTAAATTTAATATTTTATATTAAGTTTACTATTACAATAATGCTGTTTTTTTCATATATGGATATACAACAAGTGTCCACCGACTCATCGATGTGTTTGTTAATTTAGCAGGTATTGATACTGAATCGCACTGTATTGAGAATGTATTGAGCCATCTGAAAATGTAATAGCCGAGACATGGATAGATGGATGGTTAGATATAATATAATGTTAGAATGGTAAGAGAGGAGAACAAACGACATGGTCGTGAGACATATAGAAGATGTATATTAATGTTGTGGAGAAGTCGATCCATCGTGTTGTCTGTCCAATGTTGCTTCAAGGTTCGCATAGACAAAATGCCTCTCTTATTTGGCGATACCGCACATCATTTACATCCAACAAGGCAAAAACTATTCAGATTTACAACCCACAACAATTATTAAGCGTTCCCGTGTGACCGGTGATTGGATACAGGTACTTGCATCGGTGATCAAATAGAATTAATTCATTTAAGAGTAGTACGTTCAATATTATTATTACACAAGTCACAAACAGAGCGGCTCTGACTGACTTAAAATCGACCGCGGTTTTATTAATATATATAAATATATATATATATATATATATATATATATATATATATATATATATATATATATATTTTATTAAGAGAACACAGTCGTCTGGAATACCAGAGAACCTACGTCTCTGATGGAGCTTTCTTTGAGGAGGTTTTTATACACAACAACGTGTTAATTGTCTGTCGGTGATCTTAACTATTACTAGTTACACAGGTCACCGACAGAGCGGCTCTGCCCGACTTAATAATCGCCTCAGTATTTTTACCTTACAATCCAGGAAATCAGAGTAAACCTGGATCAAGACGATCGATCGGGATTTTATTAATATTATTCCCGATCTCCCAGTCGTAATAACCGATCAAATCAATTTAAAAAAATTTGACTTGAGTGGGATTTGAACCCATGACCACAGTATTTGTAGTCACGCTTCTTATCCCCTGAGCTATTACGCTGGTTATACATAAAATATTATAAAATAAATCCAAAAATTTGCATTTGAGAGATTATAATTTTTTATACTTCAAGAGTCAATTTTACTGAACAAGCAAGCAATTAAAATAATTTTGTTATCTTTTTGTCTCCGATATTTTTTTTAACAGAGCTTTTTTTTAACGCTTTTTATCCTCTGAGTTATTAAAGTATTACTCTGGTTGGTATTTATATTTTTTAATATATTAAATATAGGTAATATATTTGTAGTTATTTTGATGTAATATGTATGAATTTATTGTATAAGATTCAATTGCCTCCCTAAACCTTCAACTTATATATCATATTAAACTACAAATTTTCAACATTATTTCTCATTGTATTTTATTAATTCGAACCTATTTCATCTGTCTCTTCCTTTGTTTCTACAGAGTGCTTTCCTATCTATGTTTACCAGTGCAGTTTAATATGCAACAAATCTCTCATTATTTTTTTGTATATAGCTCATTGCTTATTTATCACCTGTGTCTATTTATTACTAGCTTATTCTTAGTTAGCGAATACTATGATATTATAAAGTATGGAATAAAAGAGTAATTTATGAGGATATTGGTAATGGTTTACTATTAAAAATTGTAGATAAAATTGTGAAAAAGAAGATTCCTGTTAATATTTTCCTTATAAAATTGGTGACCCCGACGTGATTTTAAAATTTTGAACATTTTCCCCATACACTCCAATAAAAATATTATAATAATAAATGTGTATCATCAAAGTTACATTATTTTCAATTTTAATTTAATAATATTTTCTTAATGAACTTGTATGGAACATTTTTTCGGTGTTGAATGAAGTGTTTGGTTTTATGTTTTCTGAGTAGATTGATGATAAATTAAGATAATATTTGTAGAAGCCCTGGAGTATTGAATAAAGTAGTATCGTATAGTAGAAACAAAGCGATGGAGGCATATTAACAATATTCACAATAAAGACATTACATGGCGTCGTACATACCAGCACCGGCTACATAAATACGGCGACCTCAACGCCATCACTCATTCCAGGGTCGAATTCATTTTAAAATATTATCTACTACTTATAAATATTTTAGTGGGCAATCAAAAAAATATTGAGTCTTTAATAAGGAGTTTACACAATATATATATATATATATATATATATATATATATATATATATATATATAATTGCGTAACACAGAATCTATCTAGTTCTATATGTTAAAATTAATCTACATAGCCTCAAAATATTGCTATCACACATATAAAAAATGATATAATTTTAATATCTGCATCTTCCAAATGAGCATGAAACAAACCATTTTCATTATTTTTTTGTGAAATTTATGTTTTTTTTAGAAAGAGAACAACAGAAAACAGTTCTTTGGAATACCAGAGAAAATATATACTTCTCTAATGGAGCTTTTAGAGAGGTTTTTTTTATACACAACAACGTCTCAATTGCCTATCGGTGATCTTAGCTATTTCTAGTTACACAGGTCACCGACTAAATAATCAGTATTTACCTAACAAAACAGGAAATAAGAGTAAACCTGGGATTTTATTAATATTATTCCCAATCTCCCAGTCGTAATAACCGATTTAAAAAAATTACTTGAACGGGATTTGAACCGCGTCTTATCCCCTGAGCTATTACGCTGCTATATTCTTTTTATCTTACATGAAAAGTGCATTGATAAATATAAACTAATGGTTTTAGGTGCATATATTTTTTAATAGTAACTTAGAAAGTTTATTATCAATTTTGGATTTTTAAGCCCAACAACGTCTTAATTAATTTTTCAAATTTTTACCTGGAGCTGATCTTAATTATTTGTCTGCCCGTTTGTATAATCTTCTCAAGATTAACCCTAAAATCCAGGATATCAGGGTAAATCTTGATCGAAAGATCGATCGGTATTTTATTAATATTATTCCCGATCTCCTACTTGTAATAACCGAT
This sequence comes from Agraylea sexmaculata, assembly GCA_022606485.1. Classification (NCBI taxonomy): domain Eukaryota; kingdom Metazoa; phylum Arthropoda; class Insecta; order Trichoptera; family Hydroptilidae; genus Agraylea; species Agraylea sexmaculata. The sequence goes on along the minus strand of JAGTTH010004403.1, from coordinate 38,439 downwards.
CAAATCAATTATTTTTTACTTGAAAGGAATTTGAATCGATAACTGCTGTATTAGTAGCCATACGCCCTAACATATGAGCTAGTATGCTGGATAGTTAATTTTAAATATTAATTTTGTGATAGTCGTGTGAAAAAATCATCGTTTTATAAAATTGGTACTATATCTTAAGATAACCCCCCTATTGTTGAGGGAGCACTTTTTTTTTAATTTGCTTAAGTACACATAAAGTGTATTTATTTAATTATTTATAAATAATAATTTTTAGTTCGGCTCTTGGCGTAAGGTGAAGCTTGCATTGGAGACATTTGGGTGCAGGAGAGAAAAGGGTAACCCTTAACATGTGATGCACTTCTACACATATCCTTCTACTTGCCTACTTTTCAACAAAAAACAATTAAATATAACTTTTCCATAAGTAACATTAATTCAACAAATATGGTAAAAAAAATTGAGTCATAGACACATAAATTTGTAGATAGTTATCGATACAATAGTCAATTATTTTTATCATAAACATAGTGGATTGTAATTTATTTATATAAAATTTACTTTATGTATAATTTTAATTATTTTTTGAATGATACTTTAGGGTATACATCCTTATAAAGAATATATTCGATATAAGAGGCACCCGTAAAATAGTGTCCAAAGAAGGCGCTCAGAAGGACCTTCTTGACCCGACTCACAGAATCACATTGTTTTTATTTATTCAAAAGCCATATTTATGTTAACTGATATTATTTTAACTTTAATAAAATTTATTTCAATAATTCTGCCTTATCCTATGTATTCTACCTAAAAATTTAGCTACATTATATATTTTTTTAAATATAAAAGTGAAATTGATTTAGTTGAATGTGTAATCTTCTTTGATGTAAGAAATACACAATTGCTTGTGATTTTATTTATTTACATATATACGCTCACAAGAGCTTTTTTTTGTATTTTGTTTTTTATTGTATTTTACTTTTTAAATAGTATAATAATATAAAACTTGGTTCACTTAATTTTTCATTGAATTGAAATTAAAAATCAAAATCATCATCATTTTCATCAAATAAATATTCATTGGCTTTGCATTACACTTGTCTGACGTGACTTCTATCAACGCAATCACCGATATTAGAATGTCAGACAATTGCATTCATAAATATCACGATGGAGGACCAAGTAGACGAGTCGATCCACAATCAAGGTGATTAACAGTGTCTAAATAACAGTAATAAAAAGCGATACACCTATATCAAGAATTCAGATGAGCTGACGTTTAGCCATTATATGTTAACAATTCAGACCCATCTTCTTGGTCCGCCATCTTGATCCATCAAGTTGTTGGGCATTCTATATCGGTGGTTTAATACATTTTGTATGGAAGTGTTCATATGAATATAATCAATCGTTGTGTTTAACGGGGTGGTCCTCCAATTCTAATTACCCAGTCGAGGTGATCCAGGTCCGAGCACATTCTCGCCAACATAATAGTGGAATTGCTGTATAAAATTAGTTGTTTAGGTAGTGCAGTGTCCCTATATTGTAGTCGTGGTGTATATATATATGTATGTATGTATGGTATGGTGAAGAGACTTGCATTCTATGCAAATACGAGCGTGCGGCTTGGTGGACAAATGAGCGAAGTATAGTCAGCCAAGCCGCCGCCTAGTTGCTATATCCACACCCTACACCATTACCATTCCACAATCTACACACAATTCTTACTGAATTCTATTTATTACGATACTATTTAACCCAATAAACAATCACGCATTCTGGAATCTGGGTATTACCATCGATATCAACAATTACAGTCCGTCCGCACATTAACAACTTTCCAAGTGATATGATACATGAACCCTATGTGGGGTCTTTTGGGACCCCACTTAAACATATTTTCATACTTTTTTTGCATAAAACGATTTATTTGATTTAATAAATAATATATATATTATGATAAAATTAGGTTTCCGTGATTATTTTTTGAATTATAATGCATCTTAAATCGACAGGAATGGGGACCGATGACATAAGTGAGACTGACGCCAATACATGTGTGTTTTATGGCTGTGTGTGTGTGAGGTGAGATACTCGCTGTTTACGAGGTACTCCCAAATAATACACATACGAAATGATATTCGTATGATGCATGAGTGCTGCAAATAGTCCCTTATTATAGAAAATCTCTGATATCTGTAATTTTTTTTAAGGAATACACGAAATTTATATGTTATATCTTAAATTTTGGCGTCTATATGATGAAAAAACTATATTTTTTGTCTCTCTCACGTCAGCCTCACGTGGGTTAATGAATCGTATCGACGATGGCTTGTTACTACTTTACACATCGGTGGAATAAAGAATAAAAAGTGTGAAAAAATAATTTGATGACACAATTATTAAAAATCATAATAAATTATTTTATCATCCTCGTCGTCTTGATCCAGGATTACTCTAATTTACTGGATTGTAAGGGAAAACTGTATCGGTGACCTGTGTAAAGCTTGGGATTTCTAGGCGGCCAAAGACAGTAATAGAGTTGCTTTGCTGTACTTTTGATAGGTTTTTTGTTAATTAGTGTCTCTCCCGAGACTCAGACGAGGCATTAACTAACAAAAAACGAATCATGTGTGGCTAAGTAACTCTACTATCGTCTATACTGTGTACAGTTACTAGTAATAGTTAAGATCACCGACAGATAATGAATAAACAATTCAATATCAATCTCATAATCATCTTTAAAATAAGATTAGGTAGGTATTTTTAATACTGTACAGATTTTTATTCAAAATTATTTAGAATTTTTCTACCAAAATAATTAAACAAAAAATCTTTAAAACCGAAATTTTTTTTAATTTTAAATACGCAATGGCGGCAGCTTAGTATTATTAATGGAGTGAAATATGATTACTATTAACAGGTCTGAAACTGTGAAATTAGTTAATTATTTTATAATTAAAAATTGAAATATTTCTACTCAATAAAAGTCCATCTTGTATAGTAAAAGCGTGAAGCTTTTCTCTGTTTTTAATTTCTTAAATTAACTTTTTCAATAAAAAAAATATCGGAGACAAAAAAGTAACAAAATTAATTTAATTGCTTGCTTGTTCCGTAAATTCTCCCAAATGCAAATTTTTGGATTTATATATATATATATATATATATATATATATATATATATATATATATAGCTATTAATATCATCTTACATTACAACATTCATCCATAAATATAATATAATGCTTTTGTCATGCACTCATCAATAATAAAAGGTTAAAATATAATAGGTGTAAGAGTGTAATTGATGTGCTAATTAAAGGTATAATGTTACAATCAATTAAAGGCTTACATCTCAATAAGTGTACGATGCAGTACAACGAGCTGGACACCACAATGTCTGGAATCTCATACCTGCCTACCTTTGTCCAATAATATACAAAATATACATACATAGTACATATCTGCTATATATTATTATAAAACAATCTTGACTTCATCATGTGTAAGAATATATATTTTATATAATTATAAAGTAATGTTAATCATCACACAATAGTATAAGTAGGTAACTGCAGAATGATTGGAATTCTTTGAAATTTTAATTATTATTTTAACTTGTAATTGTAATATTTTTTTTGTATTAAGAGGAAACAGTTGTCTGGAGTACCAGAGAACCTACATCTCTTATGGAGCTTTTTTGAGAGGGTTTCTTATACACAACAACGTGTTAATTGTCTGTCGGTGATCTTAACTATTACTAGTTACATAGGTCATCGACAGAGCGGCTCTGCCCGACTTAATAATCACCTCAGTACTTACCTTACAATCCAGAAAATCAGAGTAAACCTGGATCGAGACGATCGATCGGGATTTTATTAATATTATTCCCGATCTCCCAGTCGTAATAACCGATCAAACCAATTTAACAATTCTTGACTTGGGTGTGATTTGAACTCATGACCACAGTATTTGTAGCCACGCGTCTAATCCTCTGAGCTATCACGCTGGTTTATATGACTGGTTACGCTGCTTATAATTTGAAATAAGAAAGTAGTTAGTAGCAGTATCACTAAACTAACTCTAATTTAAATAATCATTTCATTTCACTTTAATACTGTTTAATACTGTAATGATAAAATATTATTAAGGCTGTACATATATTTTCCATGTATAAATAGTGGTGAGCTTTGACACGTGACAGTGAGGATAATTGGCGTCCATTTGAACGAGATGTCATCACAATGTATACCTTATTCAAATACACTTGGACTACTTAATATATTGTATATCTCCATTTTGTATTTGTATTGTATGCTGAAATATATACATATATATTATATTGGCTGGGCGCCATCTTGCCTTTCCAGTATTCTCCCTTCCCCTTTACTGGCGGTGTTGCAACCTGCAATCACGTTTATTGTGTCCGTGTATCATTACTCCACTTTGCCATTCTATTAACAAATATCTCATGGTGAACCGTGAAAATTCATCTTATTAATGTTCAAAGTACTAAGAATTACAGTAATTAAGACACAATTTAGAGCCGGATTTCATATATTAGTTTAATAGGAGTGTGTTAGTGAGTCGTGTGCGTACGAATAGACTTCGTACACACACCATCTAGCACGACTATTATATTGAATACGGCTCTTAGTCTTTAATATGTTATGAAAAACTATTGCCGCCTTGTGGCCCAGTGGTTAGTGTAACGGATTCGTGGGTGAAGACTCCCGGGTTCGATTCACGGCACCGGAGTCACTTGGTAGATCTAGCTTAGCAAACTAGATCTTAAGTACTCATTGCTGTGTGGTGGCCTGGGAAACCATCTCTACTATATTCTCCCGTAAAGGCCAAGGTGGCCTGGCCAACCCCTTATAAAGGGACTCCCGTCAATAGGGAAGGCGTCACGATATATATAAAAACTATTAAAATAGTGTGTAAGGTATTTAATTAATTTTTTTTCAACCCAAATCTTATGAAATACTTACGAAATCTTACAATTTTTAATTAATAATTATCTATGAAGAGATAACTAATATTGTATCATCATTTTTTAAATATTTCTATTTTTTTTTTGGACACAACAAATTGTCTGTCGGTGATCTTAACTATTACTAGTTACACAGGTCACCGACTTAATCATCGCCTCAGTATTTACCTTACAATACAGGAAATCAGAGTAAACCTGGATTGAGACGATCGATCGGGATTTTATTAATATTATTCCCGATCTCCCAGTCGTAATAACCGATCAAATTTAATTTATTTATTTTTTACTTGAGTGGGATTTGAACCCATGACCACACTATTTTTAGCCAAGCTTCTTATCCCCTGAGCTATTACGCTGGTAACATAAAAAATCTTTGAAATAAAATTTTTATTTGTAATTTTATTAAGGACTTTGAGTACTTTCGACTACTAACTAATGACTCTCTGAAGATGACTATAAGTTACGCAAATAATTTCTTCTATATAGAAATATATAAAAAAAAACTTTAAATGTTCGAATTGAACACTATCAATAATTAAAAAAAAAAATTTTTTACTCAAACAATTTATGATTTATTAAACTGAATGAATTTAAAATAAATAGTATGTCTAAATTTTTTTAACGATGCAAAACATATAGTTTAAAATTTTTAAAAATACCAAATATTGTATGGGGATTATTTAAAATTAAATGAAGTGTTTTGTGAATAATAATAAATATTTAAAGATTTTTTCCATTTTCCAGTGGACCACTGTGTGGCGTTGTTGCGCATGCGCCTCGTAGCAGGCGTCTCTTGAGATACTTATTGATATCTGTCGCAGCGCTTCTGTCCCTCTCTAGCAGCAGTGCGTCGTACTTATAACAGAAAGAGACGGAGTTAACAATAGAGGCGTCGCCTTTGCAGTAATGGTGAGATAGAGCCTCCTTTGATAGCAGCTCTCTTATAAAGACGGGGGAGTGACGTTAATAAAGACAGACTCATACAGTTGAACAAATCGAGAGATATCTCCCTTTTGAACGTTCAATAAAATATACTCCTTACAAAAAAAATATTCGGTTATAAGGTCGCATATTTTTAATCCGTTAATCGTCATGTAGGTGATTGCGTTATGACAACAATTTATGGGGGAATTCACAATGTATGGATCATATCTGACACGTGAACAGACACGTGGACCAGCTTAGCCGATCTCGTAGGACGGGGTTCGTATCCCTAGCCTATCTAAATTATATCAAAGGGATAGAGCGTGCGCCGACGGGATCAAATCTTTATCATAATATGCATATCTACATTTTCATAACACCTCGTTATAAAGCCAATTCTACATTTATATGTCTACCATTTTATTTATTAATAATTTTTATAGATATCTCTAAAAAAGATTAACTAAATTGTTATGTTATGACTTATTAATTATTTAAATATCAATTGATTATACTCCGTATTAAAATAAGTAAAAGACTAAGTCTATAAACTTAATATTGTAACATCTAATCATAATGTATGTAAACATTGTACGCAAATTATATTTAATAAAGAAATTGTATGATAAAAATTAACTAAATTGAGCTTCAGTTCAACAAGATCATTTAGACTTAAAATAATTAAAAAGTTAGATGTTTGACGGGTCCTAATAACAATTCTAATATTTGGTATTTTTAAAAAAGAAAGCCATGACTGCAAAATAATATTTTTTTTCACTAGAATACAAATATATATATATATATATATATATATATATATATATATACTCTTTATATATATATATATATATATATTATTATTATTTTGAAGTCAGCATAGGTACTCTTTGTTTTTTATGTTTGTAGAGAAAATTTCATTAAAACTTACATGCGCAGAGGTGAATTAACATAACGCAAACAACTCTAATAATATCCCATCATCATAATTAGTAGAGAAATAACTCACCTCTAGGCATGTCTAAAGTTTTATATTTTCTCTCCAAAAGTTAAACTATAAACATTCCTTTAAAAGCTTTATTGACTATAAATAATGTACGTGGTACAAATCAATAATTTGTAATATTCTTTTCAAATTTCATTCGATATTATAAAAATGTGACATTGAATAAGCACGTGTCGTGTGATTGGGTGACTTGTATCAATGATAAAAAGCGTTGTTTAATATTTGATTCATGGTATCTAAGCTAAGTGACCATATTGTGGCAATCCCTTCAACCCCCACAGGATGGATATTAAATATCACATTCACCCTATGAGTATATCCCACATCCACTAACCCCCTGGATTTGGCTAGCTAGCCGAGATTGTTTTATTAATTTTATTAGTCAATGTTGTATATCCCGCGAGACAACCAACCCTCCGTTTATCGTTTATTAGTTTTGACGATTAATATTCGGTTATACGTGTTTTATTAGTCTCTGTCCGTAATAGGGGTTGTTTAATACCATATTCTTTGAATAATTGAATATATTATAATATCTATTCTTAGAAATTTCAAGGAATTAGATAATGATATGATTTACTCATAATAAATTATTGTATTCTCTTTTATCAAACTATATGATATACTGTTTGATGAGGCAATATCAATTAAGTTAAGTTTATTTGTTGCTTCTCGGCATGTGGCTCAATATTATTATATACGAGCTATTAAATATAATATTAATATTGTATATAAAATAGATATAGAATAACAACCCCAGTGACCCATGAACTAACGGAGGCATATTGGTTTTTCTCGTAAACGTTTAGACCTTTCCAACTATGTAACTCATACAGATATATTATATGATACAAGTTTAGCCCACTTAGCCTTATATGGAACTATGCAACGGATATAATTTTAATATTATAAAAAAATATGTCTATTAAGGTATTTTTATTAATGATCAAATTACAAATTTTTATGAAAATTGAGTATGTATATGTGAGAAAATCGTCGCAGAGGTCCAACCTCACCCACCCTCCTAGATTTAGGGGTGGACTCAATAAGAGTGCGGTCGGTGAACATTTCGCGCCTGTCGTAAAAACTCGATTATTGGTTAACAGCGAGAGTCTCCACCCTCAATCCTCTCATCCCTTCTCTCGATACTCACACCATCGCACCACATCACCCACTTACCACCCCCATTCTGTAAACACCATCCCTCCTCTTCCGCTGGACCCTCAGAAAAACGGCTGTCGCTTCTGCACGTGCCGGAAAACCCGCGGGAGAAATTTCAACCTGAATCAACGTTGCGTTTTTGTATTATGTAATAAGGAAATTTGCACACAAGTACCTAAATTAGATCAACAAAAAAATTACTTGAAAGCATTGCACATTTTTTCTAGAAGATTAAGAAATTATTCTTGATAAAAGTCCGCTTTGATTGAAGAGATCGCAACATTTGTATAAATATTTTTATTTGAAGAAAAAAGATTATTATAATTATTTATTAATAGAACGTACGTTTTATACGTCCTGTTTGTACGTTTTATACGTTTATAAATCTTGGAATCTAGAACAAATTATGGACATACATATATTGAAATATCAGCTCAGAGGATAAGAAGCGAGGCTACAAATACTGTGGTCATGGGTTCAAATCCCGCCCAACTCCAAAAAAATATTTTATTACGACTGGGAGATCGGGAATAATATTAATAAAATCCCAATCAATTGGTTTACTCTGATTTCCTGGATTGTAAGGTAAATACTGAGGCGATTATATGTGTAACTAGTAATAGTTAAAATCACCGACAGACAATTAACTGTTGTTGTGTCTAAAAAACCCTCTCCTAAAAAAGCTCCTCGTGGCGTAAAATAAATGAATAAATAAATAAATTAAACTGTTTAACATGAACACCACTGATATTTAGAAGGCAGACAAAACAAATGAGTTTGACAGAGGCATCACTAATTGTCCCACTCAGACTCGTCTACTTGATCCACCATATTGATATGTATACATCCAGTTGTCTGGCATTCTTCGGTCGCGGCGGTAACGGTTTAACACTATTCATTTGATTAACAAAATCACTCTTTATGTATTTTTAAAAAAAAGTTAATGATGATATAAGATTGAAATATTTAAATATAAAGTATTATAGTCTATTTATTAATTATTATTATTGGAAGACAAAGCGATGGTCGATGATTATTTTAAATGCCAATTAAAGTTGTCTTTTGAAAGGCGAGGATTTGTGGGGGTGGACAGACAACAAACAAGTTTATCTGAAATATGCAAAGGACTTAACAACAAAGGCTGCACCCCAAAGAATGGGGTGGTTTTCATAATATTGTTTAATTACAATATATATTTTTTAATTGGATTAGTTGTCGTTAGAGTGTATAAGGTTTGTCACCACAAGTCACCCCCTGACATTTTGCTGTCGATCAATTGTCTGGGGTTGAACAATAACCCCTCACAATCGCGAATGTTTCTGCTCGATTTGACAAGTTCAGACACCTTTGTACATTCAAACAAGATCGAATTAATAACAAACAATGTCGAAATCCACTTTCGAGATGACTTTTCCACTTCCACACCACTGAACACTAACTCTCTATTGAGTACCTACATAATACAGTACCCACTAAGGGTTACAACTAAATATTTATTTATAAAAAATATATTATTTAAGCAGAAGTTTCTGTGGTTGCCACTAACAGATAACCCAAACTATTAGTTGATAATTTATAACTGAAATATTTTTTTTACAATAAATCAATTTTTTTTAAATTCACACTGATTAAAAGTCCACCATGTAGTAGGTATATGTTAATCCCAAACTATTTATTCTTTTTAATAAAGCAAGCTTGTTATATTATTTTTTATTTATGATACGATTATCAATTAATTAAAACCATAGGTAAGTCTTCGTTTCCTCGTATAAAAATTTGCTTAATTAGTACATATGTGTTATTTTGAATATTCAACTTACCGTTTCGTTTCTTTTTTTACTATAATTATTAATTGATATGTTACTAATATACAACATGTCATATCTTCTTTTTTAATTTCTAAACCATATTAACGCATTGGATAAACTGTACGTTGAGAATGGTTGTAATTTGTGTCGATAAATAACAATTAAGCCATTAGATTTACACAATTTTTATTTCTACAAATATATAAAGGTACAACGAATGAATAATTTAGTGAACAATGAGTGTGTATATCAAAACACATTATGGCTTCATTTATCGAGAATTTTCATAATGCAATGTAATGGTGTTATTTATCATAATAATCAATCTTTTAGCGAGAAAGCGCGAACAAGGGGTGTGTTATCTGATATAAACGATACGAGCATACGTATAGTTGTGTCCTGCGATATTGATCACCCCCTAAACTTTCACAATTGTCAACCCTCGAATTAACTGAAACTTCATCCCGCTAACGAGCTGCATCGTTTCTCTTCACAAATAAAATCAATCTCGCTACAAATGCCCGCCCCTATGAAACGATAACGCTTATCCGATGACGAGGAAGAAATCAAAGCTTACTTAATGGATTAACTCAATTAGTGACAAGCTCTATCGATAATTATAAAAGCCTCTGTCAACAATTGTTTCATATCGGATTAAAAATAAAGCCCTACTCTATAAAACTATTACTGTACTGTATTAAAAAATATATAATAGTAAGTAAAGCATATTTTGACCAATACTCTTTACTTCATCCAATACTTTTTGTTATTTAATATTAAGTATCTCTAATGTCAGATTACAATGTTAAGATTTATATATTATGTACACCTAAATCTAATTCATAAGATGTTTTGTATTATATGAACAATGTAAAATTCAAATTAAATAAAAAAAATTGTATTATACATATATGTATATAATTTTAATATATTATAAATAATGTAAATAAAACCAAACATGATTCGAGGAAATGTAAGTTAATTTTATTAATAAACTTACAAAATTAATATCATTAGAAAATTTAATAACTAATAACTTTAAAAAAAAAATCACTCGATTCAAATTTGGTTTTACCCTATCAAACTGTTATTTATTTTTAAGCATAATACTTTGTAATAGTTTTTGTTAATATTGAGTCTATTATTGTTATTTTTTATTTATCTTCATATCTTTTATTTTATTTTATATACTTTTTATTATTTAATATTAAGTTACTCTAATGTTAGTTAAAGATAAAAAGCTTTATATATTCTGTACATCTAATTCTAATTCATAAGATGTTTTGTATTTTATTAACAATGTAAAATTCTAATTAAATAAAGAAATAGTAATATACATATATGTATATTATTTTAAAATATTTTAAGGGGTAATAGAGGATGTTATGAACCGATACCAAACAGTATTAGAAAGCCGGACAAGTAGATGAGTTTAACAGAATCAATACTAATTGACTTACTTAGACTCGTCTGCTTGGTTCGCCATCTTGATATATATACATCCAGTTGACTGGCATTCTTATCGGCACTACTGTATTAACTCGGCATTTGTCATTATATCTATAATTGTTGAACGTGTGTGTATGTTGTATATCTGTACGGACTCAACCATCACTGTTACCACATGAAAGAATAATATTTTATATAATTAATATATATCTAAAATCTCGAAACGGGTATTTTAATGATAATAATATATAATTAGTTTCAAAATAATATTAGAGATATTTAATAATGCAAAATATATAAATGACAATTATCAAAAAACTATAAAAAAATATATTTATCGGGAAACTCGCTTTTTTAATATTGTGATGAGTGTTGTCATCATATGAAAACCGTATTAAATTATTTTATTAATACTTTGAAAATTGAAACATCTTCTGAATGAAAAAATAAACAAATTATTACCGTCCTATTAAAAAAAGCAAGCAGAACATCAAAAAACATTGACAAATTGAAATTTTAAATAAATTTACCCTAGTTATATATACCTCTTGAAATATTTTATTGATAATATAAAAAGGCTAAAAGTTACATACTGGAGGTATTTTTTTCATGTCGTCAACGTTGGTATAAAAAATAAACATAATCTCGAAAGTGTATTCACCTAATTAATTTATTATTGTATAAAACTATTTTTTGAAACAAAAAAAATCAATTAAGCTGACTATGATGGATCTATTTTTTTATCCCAACCGAAATCTCAATGTTATTTTGATATATTTGTGAGTAGATAATTGATAATGCAGGATATGTGCAAAGGGCGGATTGTATGTATATATTATGGTAGTTAATTATGCTCGGTGCCCAGAATTTAATTGCCCCCTCTCGCATACAAATACATACAGCCTTCCAAAACAGTGGTCGTCAAATTGTTGGCTCGGGTTCGTATCTCACCCCATCACCACACCCTGTTTTACATAATGACCTCTTAAGCGCGAATAATTAAGTCCTTTAGTAAGCGTGCCCTATCCACATTAATTGGGCAGCTGGAGAACTGGAATACCAATTTACGTTCATCCTTCATCTTCACACCCTAATAAATACAACTAATATCAAAATCACATCTACTTCCATCAATCGAATTTGCCAACATCTTCAAGTAAGCGATTTATTATATGATTTATTTTCATATAATCTATGTATTATATATATAATTTATCCTTGTCATTACACCTTGCCATTACAGGAAAAACCTAATGCGGTTCGGCAATGATGGACATTTGTCAATATTATAGAAAAAAGGTGAGAAAAATGAAGAAACAGAAATAAATAAGAAATACAACAATGAATATAACATATTATAAAAAATATAGAGAACATTATGATTGCTTAAAGTTAAGGAATTCTTTCATAAATTCACAGTAGGGCATGATAAATATGACAGTCTCCGCCCCACTGGCATTCCATTCATTCAAAAGAACTATGGATCTGGTTAATGTGGAGTGGTTGAGTATGTTAGTATGGGTCCTAGGGGTTGCAAACAAGGAGTGAGAGCGACAGCGCGTATGCATACAGGATGATCTTTAAGTTAGTATAAATATTTATAGGGGATGCAGCATATCGATTATTTTTAAGGAAATCAATTTATTAGAGGTTTGGGAAAAATTGTGAGTGCCACAAAATAATGCTACTTTTTCGATTTTAATTACCATTTTTAGAGCCACATTTCATAAATATAAGTGCCATATTTTAGTGGATGAAAGGCTCTTTTTTATATATTATAAATAAATTACATTCATCACATATATTCTATAAATTCAATCAAAGAAGAACAGAGCCTTGAATTAAAATTACAGTATGATGATTAGAATTAATCATTTATGGAAGTAGTATAACATATTAACACACTCACTAAATTGAGTCAAATAATATTATTTCATTCGAATCTACATAAATACAAACCAAGCACTTCAGGATTCAGGTTAATGTTTAAATTAGGTACGATGGCGATTCGTTGGGATTCTAATTATGAGGTAAAGTGTGGATTAAATCCCTTATCTTTTTATATGGTTAGAGTTCTGTGGTAGTTATGGCGAGGGAAGTATTAAGGCTTTAATATTGTGGTAATTGTAGGAGCAATTAAGCGTCTCTCTCACTCCGGATCACCTATTAACTACTACGGCGTAGCACCACTTCTACGCCGTAGTATTAATATTACCATGGCGATAACATCTAATAACAACACACATCTGCATCCATAATGCCTATCAACACTTGTAAATTAAATATGTGTATTTGACCAATATATATGTTTTCACATTTATATGAAATGATTCTTCTCAGGGATAATCTGTACATTATTTTTCACAGCGGCCATCGTTGTAGGGCGGAGTGTCGACAGAGATTTAGCCTTTTATTAACAAGGAGGGGTTGTGGCCGACCTCCCGTTGCAGAATACTAGCTGAGGGGGTGATGGTGGTTGTGTTCGTTATCTAAACTGCCTCCACAGGGATGAAAGGGGGTGTGGGTGGCACCCAGTAATTAATTTCGAGCCTTTGTTGGGCGGGAATAGCCTCCCAACACGGTAATATGTCCTATCTGCTGCCACATAGGGATAACACGCCATTTCCACGACAATACTACTAAATACAATCATGTATTATAAATAAACTACGGTCATTTTAATTGAAATGTTCAATTTGTTCAATGTTTTTTTATGTTCTGCTTGGTTTTTTAATAGGACGGTAATAAGATGTTTATTTTTCCATTCAGAAGAAAGTAAATTGTAAATAAAAAAATATAATACGGTTTTCACACGATGACAACACTCATCACAATATTTAAAAAGCCAATCTCCCAATAAATACTGTTTTTTTAGAATTCTCATTAATTAATATACCTTATATTATTTTGAAATTAACTATTATTATCATTAAAGTAGCCGTTTCAAGATTTTAGATATGTAATAATTGTAGTAAAATAAGTATGTGAAATATTATTCTTCCATCTAGTAACACTGGTGGTTGAAAGACCCGTACATACATACACACACCCTAGACAATTATATATATTATAGTACATATAAAATTTCTTCATTGATCTTAAATAGATCGATTTCAATTGACAAGTTAACCTATTTTATAATGTAGCTACGCTTTCTGACTGTATTTATTAATTAAATTTCAGTTCGGCCGATTCAATCAATCACTTTCAGAAATTCACAAATTAAGCTCGAAAGCCTTAAAACTCAATTTATTCAACACCTCCCCCCTCGTGCCACCCTCTCTGAGGGTTCTCTTTATATTATCTTGCCCCAAACACTATTAGCTGTGCTTAATTTTATTTAATTACGAAAACTCTGGAGCAGCCATTGTGTGGCGGAATCGTGCAATTTTACACCTTATGGTATTTTTGCGTAAGGTCTATATTTCAGTGGCAGGGGGGAAATCCTTTACGTCTCTTTTCAAGCGGCGAGGTATTAATTACCAAAATTATATAATGGCTAATGACAAAAAGCTAATTTAGACGAGCCTTTTGTTAGGCAGATAAAATTCAAACGGCCGCATGTATAGGATGTTTATATTAATAATTAAAAACAAACAAAAAAATATTGTAAAGTTGTTATGTTATTTAGTATTTTTTTGTATTAGTTAAGAGTTTACTATTATTTTATACTTGAAACATCCTGTAAATGAACCTCATTATCTGCTTATGTACTCAATTAAAATTTACTGCAAGTAACCTCATCCCTCTCCCACTAGGCAATTCCCTAATAGGAGAGAAAGAGATATCCTATCTACTACGGAGAAAATTATATACCTCCATCTTGCTCTCTCATGCATGCTAATTGTATATGAAAGAGTGAGACAGCAAAGGGCCAATACAAAGCCTTTTCATATGATATTTATTGCATGGAAATTATGTCTCTCTATATCAAAAAAAAACTACTATCTAATATTTTTATTAATTAATAATTTAAATGAACTCAAAGCGAGCGTGTAAATTTAACCAAAGCTTAAAATACAAGGCTTTGTTTCACAAATAAAACGTTTCGAAATGTGGATATTTCAAAATGAAAATAGTTGCCTGGCGATGTGTGCATAATTATTTTTTTAATAATTTTTAATTAAATATATATTTTTGCAGTAGAGTGTAGACAGCTTTGTGGAAAGCAATTTCCTTGGACTTCGTGGCCGATGGAGACAAATTGACAAACTGTCTTTTTCCCACTAACGTAGACTGAACTGAGAGGAAAAGAGAAAGAGTGTTCATTGTAGACTTCTACTTTATTATGGAAGAAAATGAAAATAGCTTAAAAATCGTCCCCTCGTAGTCATCTAGAGTTTGCATTTTTCACTATAAAAGAATCAAGTAATCCAATTAAATAAATATATGGATAATAATTGAATCATATTTCCCCACATGGAATAAAAATGAGCTTTCATATTTATTTCAGAATGTCATTGACTTCGTTATTATTAATTGTGAACGTGACTGGGTTGCAAATGTGTTTATTTTAATAATTTTATAAATGCTTTTAATTAGACGTTGTGTTTCAGGCGCGTGAAATTTCTTCAAATTAACAGCCTTTGAAACGACTCTTTGTCCGTTGGATTTGAGGGATTATTTACAAAATAGTTTAACTATTAGTTTCACAATATGACCTATTCATTTAGACAAGTTATTTTCACACCAAGCGAGCACAGCCATACGATTTTATCTCTCAAGGACCTGCTATTTATTCTAAAAGCCCCAAATCAACATTCTTTGGATATATTGGGGAAAATCACCAAGGCGTGTATGTTATTTTACAATTGTTTTATTCATGTCTTGATTTCGAAATAAATATTTTTAATATAATAAGTATTACAATTCCTTTATTAAATTTGTATTTTACATTGTTTGATAATACAAAACATCTTTTGAATTAGACTTAAGTGTACAGAGTATATAAATCTTTTCACCTTTAAATAACATGATAATATTAATAAAATAATTATTTCACATGAGATAAAAAAAACACATTTCCAAATATGAGGATTAATAAATAATAAAAACAATAAATTGTAAATTAACAAAAATAATGCATACAACTAAATAACAGCTTTCAAGCAATGTGACTATTGTGTATTTATTCATTAAAAATTATTCAAAAAAATACAATAACAATTTTATGAAAATATAATCAAAATAATATAGTAAGAGCTGATATTACAATATTGTCATTTATGAATGGGGAAATTACATTTTTTATATGAAAGATAATGAATGAAGCATTCTTACAAGATAATTTAAGGTAAAACCCAGGTAAAAAAATAATTATGGTTTTTTTTAAGTACGGTAGGTAATAAAAATAATATAAGTATCAACTAGTCATTTATCTTGAAAACCTACGTATATGAACGAAAATGATTTAACAATTTTAACTTTTTTATAATTGTAAACACCATCTAGAAAATCCCAAATTACTATATTCTGTTTATTTTATTTGTAATTTATCAATGGCTTCTCAAATAATATTTAAATGTGTTATAAGGTGACCAATTATGATTAATAATTATATATAGTTTTTTAGCAGATATTCTATGAATATTTTTTAATTGTATTGTTTTAGAAAAATATTTAAAATACACCTAACCTTTTTATGATGTCTCGTTGGTGAATATTTATTGTTATTTAATTGAATGGTTTAATCGTCACCTTGCATATTCTATTATGTCGCTGGGTTAAAACAGGTGTGTTTGTTAATATGAAAGTGTATTATCACCTGTCTTATATTATTTATCGTTTGTATGTATGACCACCCACCGGTAAAATTAACACTGTTGGTAATTTATGTGGTCCTTTAGTCCATTAATTGGATTCCTCGCAGGTTTGTCCACACGTCTTCTTAAAAGCAAAAACTCACATCTCGTCACCCAATTACGGATTGTACGTGAAGAATAATTAAAATAATATATTGAGTGAGGGGAAAAGTAGTGTTGTACCTAAATCTGACAAAGGAATGGCAAAATGTGTTCGATGAATGGAGATTGACAACAATGGTGAAAGAGATCCATCACTGGTCTCCATGAGGATTGACCTGTGTCATAATTTGAAATTGATTGACTTCCATTGTGAACATACACTCTTTATAAATCCATACCATATATTTTAGACCTTCTTCTTCTCACTTGTATTTGTGGTAAGACGTTAGTTATAAATATTACAGTTGGATTATGTGTAGCAAACAATCGTTGCTAAAGCTTTTACAAAAAATTAACATAAATGACATACACAATAATTACAATTAATTTAACCCTCTCAAAAAAACCTTTTAAGTATTGTATATACATATCGCCTGCTCCAGCGTGTAATATCGTAAGTGCAAAAAAATCTTTGTGCTCTTAAGTCTTTATGGAACTCAGCCACATATTCAATCTGGTAACACTGCCTGTCACGTGTCACTCGGTTTAATTATTATTTATAAAATATAAAAAAATACGATTAAATACCTTCTATTGAGAGAGACATGAAATGTGTAATAGATAATAGATGAATCTACATTAGTTGCCGGTCAAATAGGACTATTTTACTATTTCGAAAAAATACTACTTAATAGGTTAAATAGATCATAGATGCAATATGTGGCTCAGTTCCATAAAGACTTAAAGAACACAAAGATTTTTTTTGCTCTTACGATATTATACGCTGGAGCAGGCGAAATATATCTATAATCATCAATTAAAACATAAAATTAATTTTTTGGTGAAACTTCAAAAGAATTAACCAATATTTAATGGATTTTCCGAATTGTTAATCTTTACAAATATAGAATCATACAAAATAAGAATTGTTTTCAACCCTGCCTTTAAATTTATCTATGTAATTTCAATCCAATCATCTATTAAGTTAATATTTTTTTGTTCGGACTAATATAAATATAGATAAATTGTAATGTTTAAATATCAATATGACGGAACAAGCAGATGAGTTTGACACAGGCAACACTAATCATTCACTCAGACTCGTCTATTTGGTCCACCATCTTGATATTTATACACCCAGTTGTATGGCCTGGACATGTGCATATTTATGGTATCGAAAACACTCATTTTATTAAATTTTACTCATTACACTCATTTTATTAATTAAAAAAAAATTGGTTTATTGTATGATTTTTAAATATCTAGTCCTGTGTTTGCTTTATTGTAAATGCCACGATTATAAATAAATATTTTAAATTGTATACCCGTAGGTATCAAAGAGATTCAGGCAGAATAAAGTGCATTTGATATGCGATTCCCTTTTTACCTTTCCACACAAATGTATTTATTTATTTTTGAATAGAAACGTGTCTCACATAAAGATTCGATTTAACACGGATCAAGTTATATTCACGGTGATATGATTCGGGTACAAAAGATATAATTGAGCGTACAGTGACATGTATTATATTGAAATCACCGCACTTGGATCTGTTGACAAATCGGTTTACAAGCTGCAAAAATAATAATTGAATTGAAAAACACCATATAAGATCGCTATTGCAAATATTAAGTCGTTGATAAATTATTAGCAAAGAGAGCGAAGTAATTTGAGGTTAAGTGTCGGGGGTTATTTGCTAGAGTGAACTTTATTGTTAGCAACGGGGGGTAAATTGCCACAACCACTTAATGTATTTTCCGACACAGTATTAACACACAGTAATTTTATATACATTAAATGTGAAAGTATCATTTATAAAGGAAACGTCAATATAATTGCAATTAAGTGACGAACGGCTGTTAAACAATGAGGTGTAATGACGAACAGGAAGAGATGATATAAAAAGCGACTTGGCAGTTAATTTATCCAATTAGTCTTATTTCGCCAACACACAAGGCCACAAGAATAATTCATTTGCCTTATGATAGTGATACCCCATGGGGTCTGTCTGTTCTCAGGAGACTTGTATTCAATATTGTTAATGTGAATCAATAATAAACCATTATATACCAATAAGGCACCAGAATGGGTGGAGGTTTGGTCAAAAACTCATTTTTTAAAACAATACATAATGTAAGAGCATAATATGTCCATTTTAAAACTTGAAAAAATTTACCCTATCATCATTTATAGATAAATAAATAATATTACAATAAATACCAGCGTAATCGCTCAGGGGACAAGACAACTGTGGTCATTGGTTCAAATCCCGCTCAAGTCAAGATTTTTTCTAATTGATTTTATCGGTTATTACGGCTGGGAGATCGGGAATAATATTAATAAAATCCCGATCGATCGTCTCGATCCACGTTTACTCTGATTTCCTGTATTGTAAGGTAAATACTGATTATTAAGTCGGTGACCTGTGTAACTGGTAATAGTTAAGATCACTGACAGACAATTAACACGTTGTTGTATCTAAGAAACCCTCTCAAAAAAGCTCCATCATAGATGTAGGTTCTCTGGTATTCCAGACGACTGTTTTCTCTTAATAAACAAAAAAAATAATTAAAATAAATACCTTCAAAAAGATTTAAAACCATGCATAACCATCAATATTTTGTCATTCATATTTTTAGAAATAAATACAAAAGCTCTTGTAATAATTATTTACATTTTTTTTAATATATCATTTATGTCTTCTTAAGTATGTATATACTTTTTATTTGGTAATTTTAGTAAATTTGATTGATTAAAGTTTTACGTTTAGCAAAAGAAAAGGGCAAATGCTAAGTAATGTTTTTAACAAATTGATATTTTTTAATGCATTTAGGAATATGTATGTATAACCTTTTGAAATATTATTTTTAGGCGTAATAAGTGTTTTTCTTAATAATGATATTTTAATAATGCTATCATAGGTTTTTCTTACCAGTAATATTTAGACGTCTTAATTTTTAAAAAAAATATTTACATCATTCAAAAATAATATTCAATTTATACTTTTTATAAATTATTTCATAAGGTTAATGTTTCTATTTAATTTGTGTAAAATTCCCGTATGGGGAATTATTTTAATTCAATAATGGTATGTTTAGCGCGTGGGTGAATAAAATGAAATATTTTCATAATTCTTTGTATAAAATTCACTTAACTAATGATATTTTTCACACCTGCGTTATCTGATGTAACTCAGTATCTAATATGGACCTCTAATTGTATACTTGATTGTTAATATTAGCATTTAGTTAGTGAGGAATGTGAACAAATATGCGATGAAGAATGCGTCTTATAACAAAGGCAACGCTCTAACAATAAGATAATGAAATCTTAAATACACCCTATAATATATTTTGCTTTTAATTAACCGCTAAAATATTTTAATTTATCTACTATACATGCGTACCCTTTTGATAGATACCGCTTATATTAGTCAATGTGCCAATGCTATTAATTATGAATGGCATTTATTAAATATTGTAAAATTGCCTTTTTTCATGGATTATTATGACCAACCCTCGTCCAAGTGGGTGTAAGGAAGTTCTTTGACATTTTATAATATTGCCTTATAATTTGACTATTGTAGTATTTTCTATCAATTCTCTGATATTTACACAAAATATTATATGATATACATCTACACATACATTGGTTCTTATATTCAGGGGACAAACTATATTGCAAATTTCAAAAACAATAATTTTACTTTATTAAAATATCATAAGATTGTTCTGCAATACATTTTACTACATAATAAAGTGATATAATAAAAATTTAGGCCGCTCAGTGCTCTACAATTATTACCATTTGAAAACCTATTTTTTATTTTTCTGCAAAAAAAATCTGAAGAGTGGTTTGATACAATTATAATATACAATTTTTATTTAGTTGAATTTGAGGATTGTGGCAGATTTTTTTTAATCATTATTAATTATCGCAGTAAAAAATTGTAAAGTAGGCCATATGTTTTAAAATTGAAAATAATGATATATTGAAATTAGAATTTATCAATGTTCTTTGTCTATTTTTAAAAGGCGATATCGAACGTCTGTAATTATATAACGATTGTGTTATTTTATTACAATAAACAGAATGAGTGTTTACCACGTCCAATTAAAAGTCAAACAACGGGGGGGGGAAGACGACATCGGGGTTATCTGTCCATTATATTTTTATAAACAGTATAATTTTAATTAATTAATTAATTGGTAGCGTTTCGCGAAACGTCGCGTCTTATCTTTGAAAAACAAGTGTGTTTTGTCAAAAAGTGTCACGTTTTCTTATCCGCCGTCTGTTCCTCCGTACAAAACGTCACGTAGATATTTAACTCAACTGACGTATGGTGATGAAATTGATTGACATAAAAACATATTTTAAATACATGTTAATTGGGGTTTGTACAGGTTCTACGTACACATTAATTTATTGCTTAATAACGTAAGGAAAATTATTTTTTATGATGATTAACTTCTCTTGATTGATTGACTTATTCCGCAATTAGCGGTTGAACCAATATTTGGATTATTATTTTAATATTAATCATTGGTTTATTCCCAATATAAAGACATTTTTTAAATTAAAATATAAATGCGAAATTTAAAAAATTGTCTAGTATAATAGTAATTTGGTTGTAGATTATTTTGTTTGATGCGTCGGGGTCACCAAAAAATATATTTTACCATCAAAAACCTTATTTTTATTTTTTTTTATTATTAAGAGAAAATATTCGTCTGGAATACCAGAGAACCTACATCTCTGGTGGAGCTTTTTGAGAGGGTTTTTATACACAACAAGGTGTTAATTGTCTGTCGGTGATCTTAACTATTACTAGTTACACAGGTCACCGACTTAATAATCAGTATTTACCATACAATACAGGATATCAGAGTAAACCTGGATCAAGACGATCGTTTGGGATCTTATTAATATTATTCCCGATCTCCCAGTCGTAATAACCGATCAAATCAATTTAAAAATTCTTGACTTGAGTGGGATTTAAACCCATGACCACAGTATTTGTAGCCACGCGTCTTATCCCCTGAGCTATCACGCTGGTAATAATGGTTATGTTTTTTGGTGGTGAAATCTATGATTTAACCAGTGTAGAAAATGAGTTAAGATTCACACTTGTTTTTCAGCACATACCAATTTAATTTATTTGATATCATAAAATTTGACCAAACCATATTGGCTTTAATATCCTCATATTAATTTAAAAAGATGTTATTGATATATTAAAATTCCACTTATCATAATCCATTTAAATGCACAGTTGTGTCAAAATATTAGTATTTAATATGATGGAGGGAAACATACACAATGATCTCATAGAGTGTCTGAGTGTGATATTATGGAGACAGAGGTCATTATTATTTTGCTACCATTTCGATGATTGCATATCGTCATCGTTTCCGATTGTTAATCGACAAGGAGTTATGTCAAGCAATAAATAGTAGCTAAATGAATTACATGTTAATTACTGGAAAATATAATTGTGATCGATATGCATGAACTCAGATACCAGCGAGACTGACAGGCGACCAATCATTCAGTGTGTGTTGTCTATAATAATTTATTATTATTATCAATGTTTTAAAAATAATTGCATTCATATTTAAGTAAGCTTCATCTCTGATGTCTATTTCAAAACATTGGATTTAAAAAAAATACATTAATAACTAACTATTTAAATTAACTATAGGGAATTGGATTCAGTCCATACTAAGAATTAATCGATGAAGTAATTATTAAGGGAATAATTTATGATTAGGATTTTTTTAATTCCTTTTTTAAATATTCAGATTCTAGGTTTAATTCGATATTATTTTCGCCTTGTTTATTTGATATTTAATTCCTTAATTCATCGTTCAATTTCGGTCCGTTAAATAATTGGTAATATAAGTTATATTAGTTACTACCCTTGAAATCCTTCACAAGATTTTAAGACATTGCATAATTTATTAAAACAATTAAATATATATGTCAATTTAAAAAATATATTATAGTGCATTTACCTATTAGAGAACAAGTTGACCATGTGATACTATAACACCGTCTTTCGAGGTATTTCGGATGTAATTAAATAATTATTTATAAATTATATGCGTTTTATTATTTATAATAATTGATAATGTATTTGTGTTTAGATATTGAAATGACACAATTCAGTGTATCGAAAATAATAAAATCATCGCACAGCTGTACGATAAGACTTGATGGCGGGTCATGACCTTTCCACTTAATAATATATTACACCATTGTTTTCGCCGAATCATTAATGACTTTATAATAATATCAAACATATTTATTAGACACACACAGTTCACTGATATTTGCCGATTCTCGCTTGATTTTGCCGACCATTTTCAAAACAATCACTCGTATAAACACTTCACTTGTCTCAGAACTTTGTGCATTATGTGAATAATTGATACTGTATCGGTGATCTTTGTTTGTATGGTTTTTATCGTATTAACACTTTGATGTCTCACAAAAAAAATTATGAGTAAGTAAATGCTTCTTTCTCATTTGTGGAACAACTTACTTCGATCAGGATTAATACAACGTCTAGTTAATTAATAAAACAATTTGACTTCAGTTAGTTGTCCTAATTTCAAATAAATCAAAATAAAGTACCATGTGAACTTCTAAGGACTGCTTTCAATGAATATAAATGACAACCTCATTTTTTACTTGTTTTTTTTTTAGGAATTAAGTAAAAGTAATTACTTACTTTTACTTTAAAATAACATAGGTTTTTGTTTGTTTTTATGTGTTCTTTTACTAATGAGATTGTTTATTTTTTTCCTTATTGAATAGATTTTATGTCACTCATATCTTACTAATGATACTTAGGCTTTTATTTTTAATAATTTTAAGTTTTGGTGAGAAATATAAGCAGCTAAAAATAACAATTTTCATCATAAATGAACGAAAAGCATTTAATATATATATATATATATATATATATATATATATATATATATATATATATATATATATATATATATATATATATATATATATATAAATATTTTTAATTGTACTTATTTGAATGATATATGATAAATGAGTCTCTTGTTATTAATTTATTTTAATCATTGGACTGTATGTATGTATTTTGCAATCAACATTTCTCGACCTATGTTTTTTCGAAATCCACATTATAACGTCAGAAACGGAAGAATAATATATACAATGTGAATACATATTTAATAAATCATAATTAAAACTATAAATAGATCGTTTATTAATAAAAAGGATGGGTTCGATTGTAAAAAAAAAACACAAAATTTTATGTCGTAAACTCACGCTGTGGTGAGGTTTAATTTTTTATTGATTTATTTATTTCAATATTTTACCTTCTTAATACGTAGTCTAATTCAATTTCTTTATATTTACAAAATCTGAATATTTTATCACATTTAACATTAAATTGACACTGACACTCCGCAAATGATTACGAAACATACTGACAGAAAATTAAGGTAATAAATTATATATATTTTTAGATATACATCTTTACAAAACAAAAAAAAATCATTACAGTTTGTACAGCTTTTTTATCTTGTTTATTACAGGTGCAAAATAAATATAATAATATGTAAATTTTATGGCATTTAATCGTCTTACAGTTTATGATATGTAACCAATGAAATTATTTTTTAACAGTTAAACGTTCGCATTGATGAAATTATTCGATTAAGTACGTAGAAAATAAATAATTTTATGTACACATATTTACAACGATAATTAAAAAATTCTTTGGTATTATGTACAAAAGGGGCAAGATTTTATATTCTTAATGAAACAAAGCAAACGATTACTTTCATTGGTTTTTTCGTAGAGGGGTTATATAGAATTTATTATAAAATAAAACAATCACACTCACATTCTCTCTTTCTTAATCTTACATGATATGTGATTCGAAACATTACAGTCTAAGATTACGACAACTCATTAATTTAATTATCATTACTATTAGGATTTTATATGTTATAATGAATGAAAACAGAGCAGGAGATCTTAGTTGAAATTAATACAATTTTATCAATACAGGCTGTGGACTCCCGGAAAAGTTTTAAAATACTTATAAATGCAAATGTTGAATATTATTTATAAGGAACCTTTGAAGCAGGAATACACAGCATGTTGCTTGTTTATCTCTTCATAGAGTTCACTTCACTATATTAATATTTTACACTTTGTCTTTTAATTTAACCCGATTTGTCTGCCGCATTTGTGGTATTCTGTTCGAGTTATGGCGTGTGTTGTACAGGAGGAGGTGCATTGCTCTGGTTACTCGTAGGACTCTGTTGAGGCTGATGCGCCCCTAAGAGGGCCAAGTGGGGTGGTAAGAGGCCTGTGGGGGGTCCCAGAGGTCGTCCTCCCAACAGTGCTCCCATGGGGTGTGCAGGGTGGAAGTACTGCTGAAGAGCATGGGGGTACAAGGCGTGATGGGGGTGTCTTGAAAATGATGCCATCTTCAGCTTTTCAATTTCGGCCTCTTGCAGACGTTTGGCTTTGGCTCTTCTATTTTGGAACCATATTTTCACCTATTAACAATAAAAAAATAACATATTAAATTTTGAAATCATAAACCATAAATCATCGTAATAGCTCAAGGGATTAGTTGACTACAAATACTGTGGTCCTGGGTTCAAATACCGCTCAAGTTAATACTACCGAGAAGAATATAAATAAAATCCCGATCGTACGTCTTGATCCAGGTATACTCTAATTTCCTGGATTGTAAAGTAAATACTTAGGCGATTATTAATTAGGGCAGAGCCACTCTGTCAAAATATTAACACATTATTGTGTCTAAAACACCAAAATTAAAAAAAAACAAAGTAGCCAATATCATATTTAAAAAACACTAAATGTTATTAACGGTCTATACGATAATATCATGAGTACCAATACAAAGTTATTTTAAAACAACATTGATCTTATATCTACTAATTTAATTTAAATCCTACTTCTTAGCACATAGTACTTAATTGTTGGAAATTCCGATTAAATATACAAGCAAAAAATGATACTGGTGGCAAAAAAATAGCAAAAGTGATATTTATATAATTGAAGACGTTCACGTATAGCATTATTGTTTGTACATATTCGAGAAGAAATGTGCTTAGTGCAATCCATTTTTTTTAATTCTTCTGATAAACAGTAATTTTATGACTCAGTCGTATTTGTGTGATTTAATTCGTAATAAAGTTATCATGCCGTATAAAGTGTGCATGTAATTGTTTCTGAGAAGGAAGAGCGACTTGTCATCTGATACATTGTTGTGTCGAGGACATTTAAATGTATTGTATCTGAATCGGATGTCGCTTTGGCTTTGTCCAACTGGTTAATTGCAATTCATTTACGAGTAACAGATTCAATTAAAGTGCAGTGCAGACGATTGCTTTAATCTGCATGTAAATGAGTGAGTATCTTCGGATCGAACAAGTGGTGAATTGTGAAACCGACCAACCTGTGTTTCTGTTAAACGAAGTGAACTCGAGAACTCGGCTCTTTCTGCAATACTGAGGTACTGTTTGTCTCTGAACTTCTTCTCCAGGGCTAATAATTGCTGGGTTGTAAATGGTGTTCTTGGCTTTCTATTCGGTTTGTGCTTGCGAAGGTTGCATTTCAGTTTGGGAGGCTCTCCGTTCGCATCTGTGGACAATACAAGCAAATACAACGTTAATAAATATTTTAAATCATCTATCCTACAAATTA
This sequence comes from Agraylea sexmaculata, assembly GCA_022606485.1. NCBI lineage: Eukaryota > Metazoa > Arthropoda > Insecta > Trichoptera > Hydroptilidae > Agraylea > Agraylea sexmaculata. The sequence goes on along the minus strand of JAGTTH010004403.1, from coordinate 11,477 downwards.
GATTTATTAATCCATTAAAAACCGTCAGTGTGTGTTTCAACTATAGTAATTAATGTGAGACAGGCGTAACCTTTACTGCAGCTCAACGGGGAAATGCGCTTGGAAAATGAAAAGTCAATTAAATACGTTAAACTATAATTGGTATACAGAAACATCAAAGAAGACTACTTTAACACACTATAAAATCAACAATATTTATTAAACACACAGTTCAATCTAAAAATAGAATTTTATATTTTCTCATTAACGAGCTAACTATTTATAAGTAAAGAACATAATTTACATAAAAGCATTCATTACAGCCACAATTTGCTTATTTTTTTAATCGTATAGGTAAAAACTTAAAGCACGAATCAATACAGTTTGAATTACTACATATAAAAGCCCATAGTGTATGTAGACGTTTTGTGAGCTCTCTTGTAATTCTCTAATAAGAGATCTCACAATACAGACACACAGTAAAACGTTATTACAGTATGTAGCAATTCAAAGTGATTCAATTCATACTTTGTGTATGTATGATTTGTATTTTTAACCAAATTTAAATATAAACACATAAAATCAGTGATATTCTAGCCGTATAATTAATTGTATTATTTTAATATGTGCATTAACGTTATAATTTATAATGTATTTCCCATGAAGGATTTTATTCGGTGTACTTGAAGGAGCGGTTTTATAGTTTTATCTTCAAAGCGATGCGCGTCGTAAATATTTGTGTGGCTAATAAAATAATATATCTTATAATATGTTTTTCATATGAAAATATGAGTGGTTGTCAATTATTACCCTATCGGACTTATAATATAATTTATAAGGCAATGCCGTGACATGATTTATTCGATGTTCGCATAATTGAATGTATATTCTTTTTAGGTATAGAGACAGAATCCTGAAGAGCTGCGCGTCCTTTTTGCACTTCTATTTAAGGACACCACCTTTCAGTACAAATAAGTCGGTCTCAATGGATTCAACCTGCTTGTTTTTCATAATATAATTGGCCAAGAAGCTGCGATCCGCCGGCACTTGCCTCTTTACAACCACAATTGATGGCCGTGTTCCTTATACACCCCCCTTATTTCAATGGAAATTCTAAAAATGGACTCATTTCAATCGAGACATGTTTAATTATGGCCGATTACGCAAATGTTCAATAATATATTCCGTGACAGTGACCCGCCGATAATGAGGGTCATTTGAAATATTGGTTTTTGATACTTCTGTTTAATTGTTTTTTTAAAATCAATAAATCAACGTGATTATTATGCGGGTTGTAAAATTAATCTCTTTATTCGTCAGCAAATACATTAAAGCAGAAGATTGCAATTTATGTTGATTGGAAAATTATCTGAGTTAAAATATGTATTAACATTAAGTGATAGGTATATATGGATAATATATTTTTTTATTAAAGCCAATAAAATATGTAGGTACACATAATTAGTCATATAACCTCATATAAAATAAAATATGTAATATCAGTAACTAATCTTGGAATAATTTCATAATTCTTACAGTTTAATAAATGGGCGAACTATGTGATCGGAAGAAAATAAATATTACTTTATTTCAATTCCAAAAAACCTAATAACTAGACCTAGAACAAGAGGTTGAAAAAACAGATTTTCAATTGTTCACAATTGTGGAGCACTGCGCGGCTTACATTTTTATTACACATACCGTTTTATTATTCGGTAAAATGTATTATTCAATTTTCATTTTTGGATATTAACTGTACAATATTTTAATATATATAAAAATAATAAAATAAAATTACTCTTTTTGAAATTTGCATTCAACGTTAGAGATATAAAGAGAATAATAAAATAATTAAAAAATAATTTATTTTATAAAGTCAATTGCAGCTCAAATACGTCAAAACATTTAATTACACCCACTTGGACTAGGTCTGCCAAAAACTAGCAGTGATTATCAAATACTGATTTGACCAGGGATAAGAAGCGTGGCTACAAATACTGTGGTCATGAGTTCAAATCCCAGTCAAGTAAAGAATTGTTAAATTGATTTGATCGGTTATTACGACTGGGAGATCGGGAATAATATTAATAAAATCCCGATCGATCGTCTCGATCCAGGTTTACTCTAATTTCCTGCATTGTAAGGTAAATACTGATTATTAAGTCGGTGACCTGTGTAACTAGTAATAGTTAAGATCACCGACAGACAATTAGCACGTTGTTGTGTATAAAAAAAACCCTCTCAAAACGACCCTTTCTAAAGTAAAAGCTCCTCGGAGCGTAAATAAATAAATAAATAAAATGTATATAATAAACATTGTAGATATCAGAATGAGATCTGCATTGGCAAATATAATACCTACCATAAGTGAAGTAAGGATCAAAAACTTTGAGAAACACTGCCAATTATACTTGTCGTTAAAAATTTTAATATGAAAATAAAATAAAATTAAGATGTTATTGATTGATTCAAATAATTTAACTCTTCACAATCGCATCGCTATGAAGTCTGGCTTCTTTGCAATTCTGGGTTAATTGATTATATAATTGTGGAGCTAGACGATGTTGTGACATTAAGAGAGGTGCGTGTATAGAATCGGTTCAAAGTATATTGTTGGAAATTAGCATAGTGCGTCGGCGTGGTGGCACAGTGGCGAGTGTTTAACCAGTTAAAATCAAACACATTAATTAGAGTAAATAGTTTGTTTGGCTCGGCGCTATTAGTCCGCACGATTCAATAAAAGAGTACAACATTTCAGAGTGGAATCGGTCCGCGCCATCAGTAGCTACGAGTAGTCACGCGATATTATTACACTAAACAAACAAACAGTACTCTTTCTAATGGACGACTTACACTTTTTACCATCTACATTTGTCTCAGATGCTCAGATAACCGTGCTGATTTTATTTGATCGCGTTGACGCGAGTAATTCTGCCGGGAACAAAGGCCTCCCTCGCTTTAACCGTGACTAACATTACTAATTACACTTATAATTCGTAACAAACAACCAGAGATGTGACGCCTCAGACGAATATTCAATTACTCTCTTTCCGCATATGAATCTGCCCCCTTCTAAAATGAGAAAGAAGAGGGATGCAATTTTATAGAAACGTAGATTAATAAAAATAATACCTTAAAACCATTTCAAAAACATATGTGATATAATATCATATTTGTAGTCGTTATGTGGTTTTATTGGATTAGTTAATTAAATTTTGTTTTAATTTTTTATTTTCAAATAAAAATGAGTAATATACTTTTGGAACATAGTACGTCAGATCGTAGATTTCCTAAGAAATTCGCTTCCTCATGTTGTCATACCACATGAAGGCGGTGGCGCGGCAGTATACTTCTGTCTCGCCTTCACTTGTATACATTATATTTAAAAATAGAGAACAATAAGACGTTCTCAGTTCCCTTAAGCTGTCTGTGACTCTATTATTTCCTTGCTCTGAGTATAGAAACGCGTGTTGGGGGCGTTTGTTTATAATTTCTTCTCTACCACACTTACAGAAAAGTACACATTTTCTCACATTTTTGTTAGAACGGGACAAATTCATATGCGGAAAGAGTATATCAATTTTCATCCATTGAGGAATAACAATGTAGCTCAGTTAAATTAGGGTTTTACCTCGGAATTTGAGCAAAGAAACTGCAATTTTGCATACACCTTTATTTCGGTATTCTAAGGGTGGTAGAAAGGCACAGCGCAGTACGGCCTATCTACCCTTTATTACTCAAAAACGGTGGATATTATCAAAAAAAATTGTTACAAATTTGATGGTCTACAATGTTTCCTTAGATGTTAACATGTTTGGAGCCATCGAAGCCGAGATAATCGTGGAAAACTGATTACCTTTGACCTCGAATATATTCCAACCACGTCACCTGATTTCATCCGATTTTTCAGACCACCCTTAGAATACCGAAATAAAGTGTATGCAAAATTACAGCTTCTAAGCTGAAATTCCGAGTTTTGACCCTTTTTCTTCCTAATTTGACTGGTAGCAACGCTTAATATCAAATCTTAAAGTTCTGAAACAATTTATACATCTAATTTCCTATAAAGGAAAAAAATAGAGATGAAAGAGAGCTTTTTTTTGGACACATGCTGTGCCAAAGTCAAACGATTTTTATAGTATTCTATTCAAATTTCTTAATAATACACTCATATTAATAAATTTGACTTCATTATGATTAATAGAGCGTTTTACTACTATCAGTTTCTCACCTGTATTTATATCTCTTCATTGCATTCTATCGAGGGAAATGGTATAATACTACAATTGACTTTGGCACATCTCTGTACAAGGGTTAAATAATATTATATCAAATGAATATTTATATTAAGATTATTTTGTATCCTACAAATGTCATGCATCTATTTGTTGTGTTTAATATATAATTAGTTGCCTATTGCATGTTCAGAGGCTGTTTTGGTCATACTTTATTACAAACTAAAATTATTACACGCAATGGCCACAATATAAAATTATCCTTTTTTTGATTTGCCGAATAAATCCACGTTTAATTAGTTATTAAGTTTATAGTTAATGTTCTTACTGGTAAAGAAGTGCCACAGCTCTGTCATTCGATTGATTTTTTGGTCATTGCTCGCCTCGTCTCTCGCCTTGTTCAGCATCGGTTCTTTAAATAAATACAAGAAAAATTTACTCACTTAATTCTTTCAGTAACATTAATTACGGCGAGACGCGACTGAGTTGTTTAAGAACAGTTTGAGAAGTATTGAAGAAATGCCGTCAATCAACGAGTGGCTTCAATTATCGATCGACGAATTGCCATGTAGCGGGGCATGCGCCAACCGAATGCCGTCCCAATTGGACATCGAAAAACGAATGAAAAACTACAATGGACGATGGAAATAAACCTTTATATACTTGCCAACCCATCCTCTTGTACATACACTAAAAAACAATATTAATTGGACGGAGACGCCATGTGTAATGTTTGATTTTGAAATAATCACCAACTACTAAATTGCTGGCATACGACTCTTCAAAATATATCTAGTGAGTATATTGAATTGTTTTAGTTGCTCTTATTTACAGCAGAGTTAAATGTGCGGCACTAAACGGCCGGTCGTCGTCCATTAGCCACAGCCAAAGAGATCTATGGTGTTTAAAACGATACGGAATTTGTGGCACGATCACATGGAATTTCTGTATGTCTGCTTCACTATATTTATATCTCTTTAATACTTTGTTATGTACCAGTGAAAAGAGACACACAGGAGAAAGGACCATCCGTCAGATCCCCACTGAAGTGTTTTGATCTCACTAACAATTAATATAATCACACCTTCATTTCATTTTATTATAATAATAAAGTGTGATAAGTCACTTTACCTATAAGGAATTTGGATTACATAATTTAAAGGTGGACTTATTTTAAATTATTTTAATACGAAATTGCCCCATACCTTTTTAAACATTCAATGCAAGATTTGATTGAAAACTGCTTATTCGATAGAAAGTGAATTTACCATTATTTTAAATAAAAAATTACAAACCTTTTTGAATTTAATTCAAAAGTCAAGCGATACAATTTATGGTAGGTATATTTTTTATTAAAAACTAATTAAATAATTTCTTATTTTAGGTCGCTAGACCAGTTAGTGGCATTTATATATATATACAATTTATAAATAAAAATGCTTACAAAAACGATTGTATGATACTCAAACAATGTATCTGTGTGTCAAACTTAAATATTTAATTTTTATTTATTCACAAATTCACAGTGTATACACATTAAAAATATATTATGAATATCATTTGATCGGTTAATAAGACTGGAGGATCGGGAATAATAATATTAATAAAATCCATATCGATCGTCTCGATCCACATTTATTTTGATTCCCTGATTATTAAGTCGGTGACCTGTGTAACTAGTAATAGTTAAGATCATCGACAGACAATCAACATGTTGTTGAGTCTAAAAAGACCCTCTCTAAAACAAAATCCTCGGGGCGTAAAATAAATAAATAATAAAATAAAATAAAGTTAAGTTAAAGTATGAAGATTTATTTCAAATGATGCATACTTTTAGACTGATTTTCATCATAAAATTGATTTTGGACTTATTGGCACTTAGATTTTTATTTATTTACAGATTTAATTTGTCAATCTGATCTACACATTTACATAAATATTCCAGTTGGGTTAGACATTATTGTAGATTGCGTTTTTTACTGCACACATCGCATACATAAATAAGACGAAATTTACATGTCGAATATGTTGGATAACCTCCAGTTAATTTTGTATTCATTTCAAATCGATAGTTGAATAAGTGTAAAGTGAGTTTAAAAGAGTTGAGCGTGGAGCGCGCGTCATTACTGAAGTTAAAAGGCGAGAAATGTCAAATAAGGAGTTGCCGGTTTCAAAGGACCGCTTCTGATTTATGGACCAAAACAATGCCCTGACTAACAAACAGACTGACACACTTAACTTACATTTAACACATTAGAGACCTGATGGGTGGGCCATCTCCACAGAATGTATTGAGATAACATATATTCAATGGTATATGATACAATACTTGACATAAGATTCAAGGAACTGTATTAAATAACACACTATCTGTGATTTTCACCCTTATTTTTGAAAAACTATAAAATATATGTGTGTGTTATTCCATTGATTCATAAAAAAACTCACATAGATTATACAAACCTGGATATTTTATTATTTATACGCTAAATTGTCAATAAATTTATATATTTATAGAGCAGATAGTCCCCTCACCTTGACTCCCTTCTATTTTTATTTATTTCTGTTTTTAATATTGATATTAAGAATATATAGAGGATTTCTTCAAACAGTGAGCTACGCAACTCGATTATTATTAGTTCATTTTTGTACAATTAATTGGATTATAGTGATTGTACAAAAAAGGTTATTACTATTTGAGAAAATCGACTCTTGATATTTGTCAATAATCCTTATAATTAAATACAATTAATGAAACCTGGAGATGCAAGAGGATGAAACAATACTTAAATATGTGTAGATTTTTATTAATTTCTGATGCATTCATTCATTGGTTTATTTATGTATTCCATTAGGTTTTGGCTTTATTTTATGTTACAATTGGGGGATATTATTAATAAATAAATAATTGAATTGAGCGTCTTTGAACTATGTATAAGCCAAAGTATATATTATCCCTAATTTAATTTATTGTCCGCGTTTGTGATTTATTTTGTCGGCAAAGAATGATGCTATCAGCCCACTAGATTTGTGTGTCATAAAATTAAAATGCTTTGCTTAACTTGATTGAATATAAAATCAGAAGTTGTATATGCAAATGATTGAATGATTCTATTTGAGGCGCGCGATTAACATCTAAAGAGCGTTTTAATGATTGTAGCATATGACATGTGTGCATTGTGTATAAATGTAAATCGCACACACGTGTATAATCTTATCTGGTTCTTATAATTAAGTCGTTCCATTCAAATGATCGAAGTCATCAAAGAGGTCACAACGAAATTAAAATCGCCGACAGTTATTTGCGAGTTTTACGGTCTTTTTTGATCGCACCGCTTCGCTTGCCCGCCGACAGAATCACTCTTCGAAGAATTCGCATTCCGGTTTCAACAACTCCACATGTTTTGCTTAATTGATTTTTATTAATTTTAGCGAACTAGGAATGCGGTGAAATTAATGAAAAAATACAGTACTAATCGTTTGTCATTATCGAATCATCGACATACTTTTGATCGCGTGCTTCTCGAGTATGTGTTCTATGCTGTCTACAATTATTGAGTGGAGTGATAATTGATAATAATAAACTATGAATATTTCAATTGCATATTCATTATCAACACCTTGCCTTTATTCATTAATAAATAAAATAATTCATTAATCATTTTATCCCTTAAAAGCTTCTACTATTAGAGTAGCTATAAAGTTTGCTGTACCTATTGATTAGATGAGAATAGAAATATTACATTTCAAAAACAAAAAAACAAAGTTATGAAAGACAGATTTTAGAATTTACTGAGATTTGTGTTATAATCAAAACTCGACCAATATGTTGAAATAATAGGTTTTCAATTGCTCACAATTGTGGAATACTGCGCGGCATACATTTTTATCACACACATTGTTTTGTTACTATAATAAATATTAATAATAATTGATGTATAATAGCTGTAGATGTATATAATATAATGTTTTGTGTAAATATCAGAGTTAGAATAAATAATACAATAATCAAATAATAAAATAAATCGTTACAGAGCTCGAATACATCAAAACACTTGGACTAGGTCTGGTAATAATGATTTTTTTTACACAACAATCTTAATTACACATATTGCTTTATTATTTGTTAAAATGTGTTGTTGTTTTTGAATTTTCGGATATTAACATAACAATCTCAAAACATTATAATATAAATAAAATAAAATTTTCATTCATTTTTATAGTTTGTTCTATGAATATAATATTTGATGAATGATAAGTATGATAACTGTATATGTATATCATATAATGTTTTGTGTAAATATCAGAGTTAGAATAAATAATACAATAATCAAATAATAAAATAGCTCGAATAGGTCTAAGGACTATGATATATATTTTTTTAATAATCGCAGGTGAATATGATCGCTAATCGCCTATTGAATTAATTCTAATTTATTGAAAATATTGCTAGGGTACTGAATGAAAAATTAATTCATTGTAAAATTAGATATGTAAAGTTGCATTTTCTTGAATTGTCACAATGGTGATTAATTGGAATTTAATTAATGACGCATATACTATTTAAGACAGGTGAATATTAAAAAAAAATACATTATGTTTCTCAAGTAGTTTGCACAAAAGCAATTTGCTTGTGGTGTATTGAGATCGATTTGTCGTAAATGTTATTATTAAAGCGATAGAATAATAATTGTTCTGCTTATCGTTGGCTTTTAATAATAATTGCAATAGTCGAATGAAACGCGTGACAATAAACAATGACTGACCATTTTGCAAATGATCACTGATTTATGACTTTATTTACTGTATTCGAAACACTTCAATGGAATTAAATTGAAACAATACCATACTTTTATGATTACGATCGATCGAGACCGACTCAGATTAAACTTAATCATACGCAATTCAAAGGAAACATTACTGAAATGATTATTTATATAAATATGCGGCAAGCTTTTTAAGGCGTTTGTTTCAATGTTGTTACATTTCTATACCTGATATATAAATATTTTATTAAATAAAATATTGATCGTCCATTTTGATCCAGGTTTATTCTGATTTCTTGGGTTGTAAGGTGTGAACCTACTGAGGCAATTATTCATACATTTTACACCAAATGCCTAATACTACTAATAATAGAAAATTCTCTCATTGTGACTGTATATTTAAAATATTAAAAAAATGCATAATATAATACCAACCAGCGTAATAAATAGCTCAGGAGATAAGATGTATGGCTACAAATACTGTGATCATGGGTTCAAATCCCTTGATTTGATTTGTTATTACGACTGGAAGATCGTAATAAAATACCTATAGATCTTTTGATCAATATTTACTCTGATTTCCTGGATTTTTATGTAAATACTGCTTTTTAAGTCGGTGACCTGTATAACTAGTAATAGTTAAGATCACCGACAGACAATGAATTAACATGTTGTTGTGTCTAAAAAACCAAAATTTGTAAAAAAATCATTCTATTTATGAATATATGTCTATTTATGTATGCATGTGTAAATATTAAAAATTGACTCTTCATACTTTTTTCAACTCAACTACAACAAAGTCTTTTGACAATTCAACTAGTCAACTTCAGAATCCCAAAAATTTAAAGGTAACTATAACCTTTTTATTTAGAATATTGTTACAAATTAAATAAAAAAATTCATCCTTAGTTACTCAACAACCTTGTATTGAGTTATTTAAACCTGATTTTATATATATAAAATTTTTAATTAAATTCGTTAAAGTTTTTTGATGTTCTGCTTCTGCTTGGTTTTTTAATAAGTTGTTTATTTTTTTCCATTCAGTAGATGTGGTGTGATGAAATGTCTCTAATATTATTTGGAAATTAATTTAATACTTTTATCATTAAAATACCCGTTTCGAGATTTGAGATATGTATTAATTGTATTAAAATAATTATATAAAATATTATTCTTCCATCTGGTAACACTGATGGTTGAGGGATCTGTGCAGACATATAACATACACACACGTTCACCAATTATTTATATACAATTTTATTATTTACAGTAAATTCTTAGATGAAGACCCTCAGCAACATGGCGTTATTATACTCATTACATCGCACTGTACAAGAGTGGCGTATAAATTACATTAAACCCATACAATCGCACAATAATACGCAGCCTATTAACACTTCTACGGGAAATTAATAAATGAAACTAGTTAGTTTAACAAAAAATACGTGAAAGCAACGCAGGAAGGTGAATGGCTCTTGTATATTATGTATGACTTGTAGTGTAGTTGTTTCAATACTCGAGCAATCGCACTTTTTACACAGTATATTTCATTTTATGCGGTGTTAAGTTTCACACGCTTGTACCGTTTTGTAGATATAATACCATTGTGAAAGTTCCGGGATATCGGAACTTTTGTTCTTATTATTTTTATTAATAACACATTTTCAGGAAATTTGAAAATCGGCTCAAAATTGCTAAATTTAGGTAATTATAAAAGATTCAATATCCCTTCAAATAAATTGTCATCTCTTTAAATTGGAGTGTTTAATTTTTGAATGAATGAAGAAAGTTTTTTTTTGAGAAATCTTAATTCGTCATAAAGTCATATATTTATTTATATTTGTATTATTATAAGATTTTTAAAACGATAGCTAAATGTTAATCTGAACCTAATCTAAGATATGTAGTATAGACACCACCGATATGGTTATATTATGGATGCATAAATATCAATATGGTGGACCAAGTAGACGAGTCTTAGTGAGACAATCACTGTTGTCTAAGTCAAACTCATCTCTTTGGTCCACCATCTTAATTTTATCGGTGGTATCGCACAAACGCGTATATACAGATTGATATTTTGTTTAATCGTTTCAAATATTTGTGTTTCAATTCGTACTTTTATTCAAACAAATAGGTTTGGCTGTCATTTAATATAAACATTCATTATTAATATGCCATATTAGTTTTTACTATATTTTTAACCTTAGGTTAGGTTATAATTTAAAATACACTTTTCCGCATTAATGGAATATTTCCATAAAAATTGTATAAATTATAGTTTATATGAATGTTTTTCTAACATAAATTGTGTAATCGATACATTTATTATAATTATCACGCTTCAATTGGCATTCTGGTTAAAAACTAGTTGAAAACGTCTTAGAAATATTATTTTTTTGTAAAGAGTGATCTTGTAAAACATTGAAGACCGCACCTTCATTGGGTGCGTGTGAATGCAAATCATTATAAACTATGTTATTATCATTTAACACTA